>JANHFT010000809.1:568450-585383 GCA_032467955.1 Pseudoxenodon macrops | reverse complement strand
GGGGATAAAATAATGTGCTGAAGCTGATCAGACTAAGGACGCTAGCCAGATGAATATCTGGTAGGCAGATTTTTTCCCTTATTTTCCTCCCAAAAAACTCAGGTGCATCTTATACTCAGGTGCGTCTTATACTCCGAAAAATACGGTAACTTAGCTCTTTCATAACTAATTTTATATTTTCATTTCCATGCTAGTATCCAACAATTCCACTCAATAATATCATACCATTTTTATTCAGATATATTGTATATCTTCCCCTTTTTCCTGGTTTCACAGATCCACACTATATTTATTTTCTTTCATTTCATTCATTACTTCACTGTACTTTACTCCTACATTTCCAGCTGCAATCTTCCATATTTTATAGTTGTCACCAGATGGCCTCATAGATATTCACACACACCCGTCACTCTTGCACCACAGTTTTGGTTGCATACATAGTAACTCAGAGAAGGTAGAGACTAGGTTACCAGTAATAATTGTACTTGTGTCACATACATCACTCCATCATAGAGGGATGGACAATACTGGTAAGTTTTGGCATATTTGGGTCAATCTGTTATAAACACAAATAAAATCAGGTTTTATCCAATCATGTTCAAGGTACCTATGCAGGCTAGGCTCTCTAATCAATAGATTACCTTCCAAGCCACATATTCTTGCCTGCATCCCAGCAATTTGAGAATACATGCATGTCTTAACATATATTCAGGACGCCTATGATAATAACCTGATAATTACACATATTGTTCAGCACTGAAAAAAATCATTGGCTCAGCTCTGATAATTCTATATAGGATTTAATAAGCTAAATTCTAAGAGTTTTTTATAGGACTTAAGCTAAATTCTAAATGAATTTGCTCAGACTTATTTATCCGTGTTTATCTTTGTGACCTAACAGAATACTATATAGGACTTTCAGATTTACTACTGTCAATGTTCATATAGTGTTTATGCTTTAATGTTGTAATGGGTTTGCTGGAGAAACCACAATGGCCTGGTTTGCACATAATGACAAGCTGCAATGAGTGCATCCATTCATTCATAATGTCGAAAAGAAACCATATTATGGTTTACTGTAATTGTGAACCCAGTCAGTGTTTTCTATTTCATCCAATCTATTTCATCCACCACCCCAGCTTCCTGGTATCTTAAATCAACTTCAAATTAACGCTTAGGAGCCTAGTATATTCCAAAACGGATAATGATGATTTCCAATTCAAGTGAAAGAAAACCATGATTAAGGACTTCCTCATTTAGTAATAGTTTTTTTTATCAAGGGAGAAATGAAGAGGAAAGAGTGGCTAAGCAGCAACATGATCATTCAAATGCAGTGAGTGTCTCCCTTAGCTGAAAACAAGCATCCAGTTGCCATAGTTATCAACCTTCAAATAGCATTGGAAGAGGAAAAAATGTACTGTCTTTATATTCAGCACAATATTGAAAGTGAATGGAAACATCCTGAAATTGGAGGGGGGGAAGTATCATTAGAGGTTTTTTTTTCTTTGCTAAAAATGAACATGTTTTATATAATAGGCAAAGACTCCAACTATTCTTAAATATCATCAAAGATGCTTGCACAAACCCAACAGAATCTCTAATTTGTTCATAGTGATATCATATTGAAAACCATTCATTTTAAAAGCAGCTTGTGATATAAGGATGGGGATAGGAGGGCTGCTTCAGAAATCCTATCCATATTATTTACTAAGAAGATCACTTATTTATAGCTAAAAATAGTTTAGGCTCAATATTTTAATCACATTTCAAAAACATTTAGCCATTTTTTTAAAAAAAACAAGCTTTTAGATTTCCTTTGTAAATATGTTCTAACTTTTGTTATTGCTGTTACTCTTGAAAGTCTTTTACTTCACCAAAAGTGACATCACCAGCACTGAAGAACATAACAATTCCTTTATTCCATTACAATACTGAGAGATAGTGATGTAATTCTCCTACTTCAGTGTGAAAAAAACTAGCTCCTTACACTATATTCCATAATGGCACTACTGGAAACAGACAACTGTGTGGAGAGACTATCTGGTGTTGGAAAACTTTCATTCTGTGCTTTATACTTAACTGTGTTATAGGACCATGACATGTGTGATCGCTTTTCTTACAAAACCGATTTGGCATTGCAATCATTTGTTATCTTTAAAAAAGCAAATAGTAATTCACTGACACCAGGTGTAACATGGAAGCAGCTTTAGCATTAAGTTTTAAAAAATGGGAATCTTTTAAAAGTCTACAGGTGTGGCTGTTTTGTCTGGGTGTTGAGTGAAGCGTGATGACTGGAACTGACATATTCTGGCTGACTAGCTTTTTAGTAGAGAGGATCTTAAATAGGTTTCTTTCAACATTAATATTTTAGAGAAAGCTGATGCATAGATGAATTCAGGTTATTAAGCAGGGCATGTGTCACAAAGAAGAGGTTGGAAAATTATCAGTTGCTTCCTCCCTTTGCAAGTAATTAACCCTCAATAAATGAGCATGACCTACTTTATAGTATATAATAGAAAGCCAAAGGACTAGGAAGCTTTATTGTTTATAGATCTATTTAGGAATGAAGTTTTCGAATGATGAAGCAGAAAAACTGAAATTTATTTATATGGAAGCTTCCCAAACTCTTCCTAATAAATGTCTAGTTTTGATTTATCAGAAACTTAGAACTTAGAATAACTTTATCACTTTAAATGTACACTAATCGGCATACATTAAAATAAAATTTCATTGCATACAGGTCTCTAAGGGTTACCACCTTCAATATACATATATAAACATAACAAAAATATAGTAAACAAACAAAAAAAACAAATATGCATATACCCACATATATTATATGACACAGAGAAGGAACACATTCTATTCTATTCTATTCTATTCTATTCTATAGCCCTATCCCTAAGGAATCATCCAAAGCATATAAAAGAAGAGATAGACCTAATACACCATCTCTTTTATGGTCTTTTTCCCCCTTATTGGCTGTTTATGTTTCCACTTTTAACCCTCTTGGCTTCTCCACCTTTTATAAATCTCGAAGAGATTCCCAGCCATAAAGCTATTGCTGGAGTCTTATTGTTAACAGCTTGGCAGTTTTACTAGCATATATTCAAAATCTTATTTTTTCTTCTTCTAATCCTTAAACCTTGATTCTGCACTAATTACATAGACTAATGGTTTAGTCTGCCCATACTTGCTTAAAGACCATAGTACAGTTTCAAGGAGTTCAATACTTATTTAGTATATCTAAATAATCAATTGATTTTTGGGCTGCCATAAGGGAAAAAAAGCTAAAATCATGTAGGAGCACATTATAACTGATATCAAAGGGCAGAAATTATCCACCACATCAAACTGCAAAAAGAGACTCATATACTCTGCAACACACACACACTGCAGATATGTTGAAAATCATATAATAAGTAGCATATTACTCATTGGAAAATCAATTTAAAACTGAGAATAGCCACAAGCAGATTGCAGCTTCAGTGGCGCTCAAAACTGTACTGATGTAGCCGGATGCAGAGGAGGTTTATTCACGTTTTAAAAGCAGGTTATATACCTTATATGTCTACTGAAATGCATGCGTATGATATTCTATTCAAGTGAAATCAGTTTCTTTTGAGCATTAAAATAAGTGACCCATGATCCCAAAGTAAAAGGTTTTCAGTTAGTTAGGCATTCTACTGGCCTCCACTAACAAGCCAAAATTATTCTAAAATAGCCATTTTAGAATATTAGAATAAGTGATCTCCTTGGGATCACTTAAACTGAGGTGCCAGGAGTTTAAGATTCCATGGCACAATGCTAGTTGAGCATTTCCTTGTCAAAATTCTGGGAGGAAAATCTGATCACCCTTTCTGTAACATTTTATTTGTTACGTTTATATCCTGGTTCTTTCTCTTCAAGCTGAAGACAGTGTACAGATAGATTTTTCTGTATTTCATCTCTACAAAAATAAATATTTGGGAGGTTGGTTTAGTCAGTCAGAGAGTTTCTGTGACTGAAGGTATTACATGACTATCTCCATCTTGATCCTTGCCGGTCCCTTAACTACTACACTACACTAGTTTACTATTTCCCTATTTACATATGAGGAATAAGTTTCTAAAAATGTTGAAAGATATTACAATTGAGTTTTCTCTTAAATGAAAGGGCTATGCAATTTTATAATTCAGAATCAGAGCAGAAAGACAAAATTTATCATGTTTATATTAAGTCAGATTCAGTCATATTTAAGACCTAACATTAATTAGATTTAGAGAAAAATCAAGTTCATTTATCAAGATATATTAGGCAGAAATTAGCTATATTTTTATATTTTATTTACATGCCTCATTAAAGCACTTTTAATAGCATATTGCTTTATTTTTAATTTGGCAATTTAAATGTCTCATACGCCTTCACTATAGTAATCTAACATGATAATACCCATTAGTTTAAATGTGCAAGTCTAAGGAAATATTAACAGTGGTGAAATTTCAACCAGGCCAGAAAAGCTCTTTACTTTTTAATTTGAAAGTCTCACAAAATATTTTATACCACAGTAAATGCCAGAAACACTCCACCCTCAAGCTCAGATTAAACAGATTTATTCAGAAAATAAGTACAAACTCTATGTATAATAGTTCACAGAAACACAATTCCCAGGAAAGGTACATCAGATTTAATCTTATTTAATTTAATCTTAACTTAACTTTAGTTAAAGAGATTAAGCATCTTTTTGGAATGGAAATCTAAAGGTTATTACAGTGCATGACTGCTAATAGATAAGTCCATTCCAGAAGTATTTGTTATTCCCAGTCACCCTGATACAATTATAGTGTTGTCTTCAATTAAGCAGAAAACTCCTTTTTTGGATTCATAAAAAAGAAAACATATTAGAAAAAGAGGTTAGATGCAAATAGACCACACTGGTAGTTCCAGTCATGGTAAATTTTCCTCCTCCCCCTTTGAAAAGAAAGTGGGCAAAGTGACAGTTTTGAAGACTTAATATAATTCCAGATTACATGTTTAAATTGTGATAGCAAACCAGAAGTTTTGATAAACAAAATTAATTCACTTCAGTTAAAACACTGAGAAAAGGTATTCCATATTCACAAATATTGAAGATAATTGATTCAATGCAGGAGAAAGCAGAGTTGGTATAGGAGTGAAAATGTATGCAATTAATAAATCACTATTGGAAAATAAATTAAAATATAGGTTATATGGTTTAATTATGGAATAGCAAAGGAAAGCAGTAGGAGGACCTGAGTGCATTTACATAGCTCTGGAGAGAATAAACCAACTACTGCAGCCATTTTGTTTTGTATTACCTTTACTGAAGAAGCAGCATACAACATATCTTCCAGTGCAAAATGGCAACATTGGTTTAAGTATTCCTGACAAAATTCCTGAATCAATTGCAGATTGTACAAACTGTCAGCCAGCGACATAGTTTCCTTCAAACAGATATCTATATATGATGGAGAGAGACAAACAAAATGATAGTGGCTCTACAATTCCCAATATTGAGAAACAAATTGAAAACCGGAGTTCATTTCCAATATGCTATGTAGGAGGTTACCTACATAGAATATTGGATATGCAATGCAGGTAACATTCATTCATTGGGTAATGAAATGTCTGCAAGAAAACAACCAAGCTCAGAGAGCACTAAGGACTCCTTGGATAGGGTTTTATTCATAGCAATGCCAATTCACAGTTAGGTAACCTCCTTTAAAACTAGTGATTTTGTAAACAATGAAACTACTAGACACAGAAAATAAAACAATGGACCTGTATTTTGTTGAATTATACTTTGGGGTGGGTTTTTTTGCTGCCTTCAAGTCAGCTTTTGACTCTTGTCCAGGTGACTGCCTGGACAAGAATTTTAACATTTCTTGGCAAAGTTTTCAAAGTGGTTTGCCATTGCCTGCTTCTTCTTAGGGTTGAGAGAAAGGGACTGGTTCAAGGTCACCAAGTTGGGTATGTGCTTAAGATGGAATTAAAACTCAAAGTCTCCCAGTTTATAGCCTGTGCCTTAACTACACCAAACCGGCTCGGTACACATGAATAAATATCAACACTTTGAAATGATGGCATCTAATACTAAAACATACTTCACAAATCAAGATACAAAATCACCATGTGCTTTTGCATTCGTTTTCACTTCTTAGTAAATAAATAGTTAAAACCTGAAAAGGGATACTTTTCTATGGCGTGACCAACCATTAGGGTTAAGTGAGTGCATCTAAAATGGGATTCTAAACTAATAGCAAAATCTGGTTTGAAGTCAATTTTCCCCGACAGTTAATCATAATCCTTGATTCCTATTAAGCAGTTACCTTTTTGATTTGTTTACATGTCTCTGTGAAAGCAAGAACAAGTGAATGGTGTACTTGGACTGTGCAATCATTGACATGTTAATTTCTTTAAATCACTGACTTTTGACCTGCGAAAACCCACTTAGTAGTAATTATTTACTCCTAAGCAACCAAATTGCCCCTTTCCCCATTTATCTTCTCCATGAGATAGTGAAGAGGCAATCGGCTTTATTTCTATAATTGTACTTCAGGTTGTTGTTTTTTACATACAGATTTTAAACTGCTATTAATATTGTCTATTTAAAAAAAAACTTTATTAATCATGCTTGCAGTTCATTTGTTTCTTTCATAGTTGAAGAAAAATGTAAAGCTGGGATTAATTCAAAACAGCAATAATCATGCTGAAGGAATGGGAAAGGCACAGGGGCTATAAACCAGAGACTCATGAAAAGTTTGTTGCCATTCTGTTAAGCAATTATTTATTGTCACACGCAAAGAAAAGTAATTTTTTTAATACAATTTGGTAAATCTGGTAATTTTAAATGTTAGTTTATTAAACATGTTGCCACAATAAAAAATGTCACAGAAAAAAAAGTTAAATTAGTATTTTATTTAAATTAATAGTTAAACTTTCAGTTAAACCACACTGGTTTGCTGAGGACACCTATTCCCAACTTCATAAAACCGCAGAGTTCATTAAACTGAGAACTTTTATACTAAAGCCAAACAAGGATAGCACAAATATTCTGGTTTGCATTAAACCATAATATTAAACCATAATTCTGTTATGCTTGAGTCACTGAACTCTGGCTTAATATCAATGAACAAATTGGAAAAAATAAGTAAAGATTCAGTTAAAATATTATTCAAATAATAATCGGGCTAATCTAATGCCTGATTAACAGGCTTATTGTAATCAAACAGACTTACCCTCTAATCTAACAATCTCTGGGCAGTAAAAATGGATCAGAGCAGCTAAAGCACATCCATCTCTGCCATCTTTCAGCAGATTTTCCACCAAGGGAACACAGGGCAGCTGTTTAAGCAGAGTCTGTTCCTTCCGATATCGAGCCTGTCATATAAAAAGAAGAAAACCATCCAGAAACATTTGTACGAAGAGTGATATGCTGGAAATTCTTTAACTAAATATCTACAAACAAACAAACAAATACAAATTTTTCAAACCACACCTCATATTCTTAATTTATGTAGATTTAAACAGTTCCATTCGGAGGCATGCAGTCTTTAATCAAGTTTCTCCAACACCCACACAATCTTTCTAGGCCATTAATATTCATACTTAAGGAGTTAAGAGATCAGAGCAACAGAAATGAGCAATGGCATATAAAACGGGGGCAGATTAAGATTAGGCTCACACACCATGGATTACAAACCACAGCGCTTGCATTATATTTTGAATAAAGCCATAAACAAAGCACATTATGGATGAGGATTAATGCATGAATTTCCTTATTCCTATTCCTTATCTGAGAACCCAACTTCAGCAACACTTTTTAGAACACAAAACAGCTTCAAGGTCATTTGTAGTAAAATGAATTAATAATTAGCCCTGAATGGCCTTATTACAAACTGAAACCCTTGGTAAGGTAAAGCTTTGGTTTGTGAAGTTTGGAAGAAAATATTTTAAGATTATGACGTTCCAATATTTGTATTTTCTGTCCAGTGAGCTGAAAAGTATAGTGTAGCTTTAGTTTTCATTTCATGTATTTTGCAGATGATTAATTTCAATCTGAACTAAACAAACTACCGTAGTTCCAAGCAATAGTTTACAGATTTAGTTGGTATCAAGGAGCCACAATTAGCCTCAGAAATAGGATTTACATTTTGCAGTACATTAAATCACAATGTGATTTAGTTTCTAGCACTATGTGGGAATGCAGCCACTATGCTTTGTAAGTCACTGCCTATGGTTTAACATTATGTATTAACTAGGCTACCAGTCAATCAGTCACTTTCAACATAACATGTCAGGATTTGTTTCTTTTCTGAAACAATATTAACTGCATTTGTTAAGGTACTTGAAAGAGTCATAACTATGAAATGTAAGCCAGGGTTTTTTCCTGGCTTTCAGTTCTTAGTTATATATTTCCATTTGAGTCTGTTTTTTGACAACTATCCATTATTCTTTGGAAGTTTGACAATTTATGCATTTGGGCAAATTTGAATTTGAATCCCAGCCTCTCCTTGGATTCCGAAAGTTAACATATCAAACATTGCCCCAAACCCACCAGCTGTGTTTTTGTTTCACATTAGGTGTAATTAACTAGTGTTTAATGTATAATTTATATAAGTTTATTTTTCTTGTAGTACCAAGCTCTGAGCCTTTTCAGATTGGCTGAGCTATTGGTATGCTTTTAAATTCTCCTACAGAAGCCCATGTTCCTTCTTCCAAGTTGTCAGTTTTACTTTTTAAACTGCCCATCACCCTGTAACTTCGTTTTTCTTTACTTCAAAGACTTCATTTTTCTTTACTTCTGTTTATGCTGGAGTAAGAAGCAATAATGAATGAAAAGTAAACATGCCTAAGATGTTTTACATTACAAAAGGGGAAAAATAATTCAAATAAGCCTCGGAGATCCATCCATCTTGTATATTAACCACAATAATTGAGCATTACACATGATGTTCAATATTCCTTCTTTCCCCTCTTTTTCTAAGGAAAGGATTTGCTGTGGACATAATAATATTAACTTTTACAGAAGTTCTCAAAGTTTGTGATGCTATAATTGCCTGAAATAACAAACAGGTGCGACCTTCCTATAAATAATGAAACTGATGGTGATAGAAGCAGCCAAACACAGGAATTTTAGCGCCAGTTGCCACAGGAGCAAGTTGGTTCTGGGATCACTTCCTGGCTATGAGCAGGTGGCCCTATCTGGACAGGGTCCTCTCCTTCCTACTAGCTATGTATTACCCAAAGGGTTTCTTCCCTTCTCCAGAAAACAAAGCTTTGCAGATACTATTGCTCCTCTCTGCCCACCTTCCAACACTCCTGGCTATGAGAGTCACCTTGTCACCACTCTCCAAAAATACACAACTCCTTTAAAGAGATATTTCATTCCCATTTGTAATATTTCATTCCCAATATTATGTCTTCCAATTTTTTTCCAAAACACTCAAGATGCATATGGATGTGTAATGTATGTACACAATGTATGTGTCTCAGTGTGTCTACGGGTATTCCATAAACACATATCAAAATAACACAGCATTTCATCTTTTATAACTACTTTTATGTTTCTTATATTTTAGAACAATTTATCCTCCCTCCAAAAATGTCCCCTCCCTATTAAAATAAATGTGTCGAATGTGTAGATTTCTGCGTTTTCAAAATTGATAATATAAACCACAACGTTAGAATTAAAGAAAGAAAATGAGCTTAGATCTACTGCCAAGTTTGTTTGGAATTGAAAACTTTTGTTATAAAACTTTTGTTGTCAATTATGCCTTTAAAGTAAATATAATAAATGAGCAATTGCGTGTGTATGTATATATACATACAATATATATAATATAATATATATATAATATTTATAATATTATATAATATATAATACTAAAATGAGCGTTCATAATCCTGATGGATATCCATATACAGTATCCATGCTGTTGCAGGTATGGGTTCTCAACTGTTTAGGGCTGTTCCATTATCTGTTCCTCTTTTGTAAGTCATTTACTCCTTATTTCTGAAAATTGTGAAATGGACACTGGGATGGTATTTGTCCAGCTGGAACTATAATGAGGATAGGTGGATGATGGGATCAACACTATTCCAGAGCATCTTAAATTACAGCTGCTGTCTCCTTTGGAGGGGTGTGTGTCTTACTTAAAAGGCACTGAGTGGGGAGAAGAGGCAGAAATGAAATGCATGATTGGACTATCATGACATTGGCAAAGCAACTGATACAACGTTAAAGTACTGAATCAAAGTAAAGCGACATGACAAACTTACAGGAACCAGCTTCCAAAACCACTTGGAAGGAGACTTCAAGGAAAGCAGCAGGAAAAAAGCAACAGGCAAAGAAGAACATGAACATGTTGACTATAATTTAGCAATTCCACCATTACATTTTCTTTAAGCCATTTTCAGATTCATGAAAAATTATTATACTTAATTGTCTTGAAATATACATTCATTTATTACAAATAGCATTGTCAAAAATACCAATGTGAAAACAATAAATTACTATTTGTCAGTTCAGCACAGAGCAGCAGAAAAACTCTCATTCTGAGATAAATCAATAAATACATGTTAACAGTACTTTTCATCCCAAAAAAGTAATAGTAATTTCTAATCCATTATTCTAATCAAATAAACAATTTAATCTTCAAATGAGTTACGCTGGGCCTTCCAAGTCAGAGTTGTAACTTTGGAACCTTTTTATTCTACATTTTTCTATGAGCAATGAAAGTACATCTTTACAGCACTTCTGGTCATGAAAAACAAATCTTATTCAATTTTTAATGATAAACTCATTCACTCTTAATAGGTTATAAAATGAATAACATAAAACTTGTTATGGACTGATGAGGTTTGCACTAGTATTTTTGTAATGAATAAAAGAAGAAAAAATTATATTCTGGGAAAATACAGAGAATGCAAAGACTAGCACTTAAGATAAATTATTAGTACAAATAATAGTTATTAAGTGCCCAGCTACTGATACTGGATATATTCTGAATTCCCACCTTAAAAGCCAAATGCAAAATTTTACTTCTTACCTAGGTAGATTTCCTAAGTGACTTTCATTCTTAGGAAGATTCTCTACTAAGCGATATTTCTTTTTTACTGATTGCTGCTTAAACATGTTCTTTTCTTTCATGAATATTGCTGTAATCCATTTTAAATTTACTAATATTTAATTTTGAATCATTGGAAGCTGTTTTAAGAACCCTTGTTGTCAGCGAGTAATTCTATGTTAAAATAATTTTAATCATAATTTTAAGTGTTAAAATTATTCCGACTGTTCTTTTCCCTAGGGCCTAGGGGGACAAAGGGAAAATATTATCAGTTAATTTATGAACTAGCTTTATATCAGATTTGATTTGGCATATCTCCTGCTTTTCCAGTCTTAAACCATTTGGTAGGTGATGAAAGAACTAAGCTTCCTTCATAACTTTCAGGATTATATGGCTGTCAATAATTTTTTTATTTTATTCAGAAAGTTAAAATACAATATCAGTTAAGTTAAAGAAAAGGATTATATTGTTGTAACAAAACTGCTTGCTCACAAGTGCTAACTGCCAGGAAGATGTGCTCAAGGCTTCACCTTGGTTGCAAGCATATTTCCAACTGTTGATTTTAACCTAAAACCCCTACCTGGTTTAGCACCAAGGTATCTTCCTGAGTGCTTTTGCCAATTCAAAGTGTATTCCTCACGAGAGAAGCTGTTAGTTATCCCATGTTATTATAAAATGAGGGAGAGTGAATCAACTATTAAACTTTTTTTTATCATGGTCAGTAGAAAGTCTCCTTTTTGATATTACAGTAGTACCCCCTTAAAACTAGCCTCCCGCAAAGCAGAGAAGGCTGTTCTGTTCTGGATGGTGGTTTGGTGTTAAGTGCCAGCTTGTAGCTATGGTCTATGTCTTATGGGATTGCGGTTCTACTATGAGACTATTTATTTAATGACGATTAATTTAATTTATGATGTTAGAGGCTGCTCTGGAGGCTTTGCCATTTTACCATTTGCTGTGGATCTATTAGTGTTCACTAGTGTTTACACTGTTTACCATGAGATGTTATTGGTTCAAACTGTTATGTTCTACCACAAACATTTTAATGGTTTTAATTTGGGGGAGAGGGGGTAATTTTCCATGAATGTAAATAGATTTGGCACCAAAAGAGCTCAATAAATAAATAATAAAATAAATAAAATGTTATTAAAACATTTCACAAGCATTATCTCACAATCCTTGGTGCAACTCCATACAATTATTATTCTGTATGGGCCATAATATATACATATATCTATATATACACACACCTATCTATCTATCTAATCTTCCATTCATCCACTCCATCCATCCAATTTTAAGGCTTAACATGTTTCTACATCTCATTAAGCAAAAAAAAAAAAAATCACCAATATTGGCAATGTAGAGGTTATGCTTATTTGAAACTAATGTGCATTTTTGGTAAAACTTTAAAATGCTACAGAAATGACAGCTCTACAGTTCTTTCTATGCTGAAGAACAGGGTGAGGGCAGGCAGAAAAACGCAACTCCTTGTGACAATTAAATCTAGAGTGTGATCCTCTAAACATAACAGCAGAGAAGTGAAGTGGGGGAGGGGGACCTATAAACTGGAGTAATTTAATTCATTGATGTTCCTAAATCTGACTGCTTGTGAGTCATTAATTATAGTCTTCAATGAAGCAAATAATTTCATTCCATTCTTCATAATGAAAACAAACTCTGGGGGTTGGGGCAGAAAAGGGCCAAAACGGGAGACCAGAGTCATTAGAAGTGACAGGGCAATTATCAAGCTATGTCAACCACTTTAGCAAAACTGATGCAGAACCTAATTGTGATGGTTGCATAGCTAGGAACAGCTCAATTTATCATGCAGGAAGGAAGTAAAAGAAGTAGAGCTTGTTTAGCCGCACACCAAGAAAAATGAAATGCAGGGGGGAGGGGAGATTCCTTTTGAGGCTAAGCAACGACTGGACCTCAACAACAAGGTTCACATTTGAAAATTATATTCATGACTGAGCAAAGGACTGACACTCTGCACATATGGGATGTGACTAAAATAACAATCAGTAGAATAACCCAACCAAGACATACTATTATCAAGAAATAATGTAAGAAACTGCAAGGGCGATAATAGACGTTGTTGGCATTTATAATGACCATGAATAGCTCCACATTATGATCATACCTGAATGATCATGTCTTGGCTTGTTAAGCCATGACACACACATACACACGTGTCTTTAACTGATCTGTGTAGCCTGTCTGATTTATCTGATCACTGAAACTATTGTTACCAGATTTAGAGCAAGCTAGAATATTAAATCACAGTTCAAACCCCTAAAAATCCTAAATTATTCTATATCTAGTGGGCATGTGTCCTGGTGAGATGAAATGAGAAGGTATTGTTAATCAGAAGCCTCATGGTTTAACTACAACTCATGTGAAGAGAAGGATTCATAAATTGACATAGAGAAGAATGTTATTAATCTTCTTGTTTATTAATGTGAAATACAATAGTGTAAAATTTCTGTGTCTTTCCCACAATGACATTTTCAAAATAAAACACACAGATGAGAGTAGTAAGTCCTTCTTTAAATAACAAGGTATACATTTGGAGAAAAAAATCTGTTCTTATTAAGGTGTTCATTTATAAGCACCTGATTTTAAAAATTAAATTCACTTTATATAATGCTGTATGACTGGGGTCCCCACCCCCTGGGCCACATGGTCAGAATTGGGCCACTGAAGCAGTGGGTGAGCATGCACAGTGGGCTGGTGAGTGTGTGTGTGCAGCTTCATTTGTGCAAGTGGCAAGAAAAGTTTTAGCTGAAAAAGTACACAGCGATAGAGGCATAAAAACTTCTAATACATTGACTTACATTATTCAATCATTATAATAACAATGTTATCGATAAAATACCTTTATCTTAACAAATACTAAATATGAATGTTTAAAATGTTTGCATATTTCTTCTTAAAGTCAAATGTGTATTTGCATGTTATAAGGATGTGCACATGCTGTTTTCTGTGTTTACTTTTGTTTTTAATCATTGTTTTATTTTTCATTTTAATATTGTATTTGTTAGTGTTTAATATACCAAAACAAAAAAATTGTCTCTGAATTTCCTCTAAAACAAGGTACTGTAAAAAAAATCTAAATCAGGGGGTTTCAAACTCGCAGCATCATGGCGGTGTCACGTGACTTATCGCAACTTTTTTCTCCTTCGCTAAACCAGGTGTGGGGATGGCCAGCACGTGACGCATTCGGTCCATGGGCTGCGAGTTTGACACCGCTGATCCAAATGAAGAATTAAATTTTTATTTATTTTTTATCCTGCCTTTATTAGCTTTCTAAATAATTCAAGGCTACAAACACACATAATATTCTTTTCTCTTATTATCTCCACAACAACAATTCTGTAAGGTGGGTTGGGCTGAGAAACGGAGTGATTGGCCAGCTTTCATGTCTAAGGTGGGACTAGAATTTATAGACTCCTGGTTTCTAAATCAGCACGTTAAACACTACATCAAACTGACTAATGGTCCCTTAGAACATATTTTAAAAAGAGAAATCCCTGATTAGTTGCAATTATTCTGAATGTTTCTTAACTAGTGCCTTCTGCACACATACCTTTTGACCTCCTGGAGTTTCTGCCTCATGTTGCTCTTTCAGTTTCTGCTCCTGTTCCATTATATCCTTTAAATGTTCATTTGCCTAAAAGGGCAAAGGAAATTAGACTTTAAATAAATTTTGCTTTCTTGCTGAGATATAAATAATAGTCTACTTAGTGTAATTATTCTACTATGGGCAATTTTGAAACAGTGCAGCAGCCAAGGTTTTAAAAATTGTTTACAATACAGGCCTTTCTTCTTTTCTTGTTCTTCTTCCAGTGTACAAATGAATCTTAAGAGGTCAAATGGATTTAATCTTTAAAGCTTTAAAGTGCTTGAGTTTAGCAATACTTAGAAGTGACACGGAAATTGCATAGACACTCTAAGACAGACTTTTCCCTATCTAGTCATTGTTAAGACTTTTACTCCTTTCATTCTTAGCTGACATTTCCATCAGCTGTATTATTGATTAATGGAGATGAACTCCAACACATCTGGGGGGGCGCGCAAAGCTGAAGATGCTGCCTTTTTAATATTGGCTTTGAACCATAGCAGGACATGCAATATATACATATATACGCACTGTTTCCCCATGCATGGAACTTGGATCACTAATGCACTGATTCATGAAATCAATAGATGCCTATTTAATCATTTATTTCCATACTTGCTTTTTATGTCATCCTAAGGATTTGGTAGGAAATAAATGAGTAACATACTTTAGCAAGTGTCAATTTGACTGTAATAAAACCAGAACTGCACAACATTTGAATTTATTTAGGATCTGCTAACAAGTTCACAACAGATGGAAAAGAGAATGAAAGCAGGCTAGGTAGGCTATTTTCATTTACTTGTACAATACACTAGGTTTACCTTATCATTTAGCACAGCTAGCATAGCACCCTTCAGAGCTGCAGGATGGGATTGCTAGGTGATATCACCAGTGCCTTCCCAATTCTAACAGTGAAAGCATTATTCAGTCAAGAGGTCCTTGGTGCTCTCTGAGCTTGTTTGTTTTCTTGCAGATGTTTCATTACCCAAACTAGGTAACATCATCAGTGCTACGACTAAGCTCAGAGAGCACCCCCCTCATTTCAATCTTGAGCTACAAATATTCTCCTTTATTGATACTGAGTTGGCTCAATACCTCAGCAACCTGAGAACAATTGTGCATTGTGACTCCCAAACATACCTGTTATTTCTGTGTTCAAACCATAGCAATAATCGTCATGATTTGTTTCTGGGGGAAATTCAGGAACTACAAAATTGGGCTAAACAAACCCTAGCTAAGTATTTTGTGAATATATCCAAATAGATTATTAACAACTTTATTTTGTTAGTATCAAAATGGCAGACATGAATAATTTTCCAAACCAGGAAAATGAATAGTAATATTTGTGCAAGCTCTTTCTTTCCCACTTTATATAGCTTTGGATTTTGGTTAAAAGCTATAGGTTATCATTCAGACATTGCAAAGAAATATGATCGAAGCTTACTGTCCAAGAGTGCAGTATTTAGAAATCCAGCAAACTGAGCTAGAGGCATACATTAGTTGACATCATTTTTGTTCAGTTAGAAACTAAAAGGAGGCTGATAAAAAGCAGTCAAATAATAGTCAAGTAAGTGCATCATTTATTTCCTTCCTTTAAAAACACTGTGATGGTTAAATGAAATGCTTACCTTATTTATCCAGAACATGACAGCATCTTCTATGTCATAGGGCAGGTCTGTAGCTTGGAAGAAGGAGGAATACTGCTGTACACATGCAATAACTTTTTCCACACTGATCATTTCTACAGTATATGCCATCATTAAGGTGTCAATCATAGCCAAATGAGCACTCTGCAAAGATAATAATGTTTTCACTAGCAGGTGGAATACCAACATAGAAAAAGCCAGAATAATTTATTTCCAAAGGGAATCAGACAATTGGAGTACAAAATAAATAAGTTTTACAAAACATTGAAATGGGAATTTAATTTAATCCAAACAATTCCGATAAAATTGGAGAAAAAGTATTTTGAAAATCTTAATAAAAGAATACATTTATTTGGCAAGGGAAGAAAGCGAGAATTAACTTGAAAATGTTACAAAATGAAAGAATTAGAGGAGGATTTGGATTACCAAACTGGGGATCAATACCCATTCCTGGATGCTATCTCCTCCTACGATGGAGAAACGCAAGACTATTAACATTGGAGGGACATGACTTACAACTGGGGTGGCATGCTTTTTTATGGTATGGGAAAAATAAGGTACATGGCTATTTTCAAAGACATTATATAAGAAGTGCT
>JANHFT010000809.1:532642-542658 GCA_032467955.1 Pseudoxenodon macrops | reverse complement strand
CGGCAAGACTAATTTACGCGCAATATTGGAAAATGGAGGAGTTACCAAAAGAAGAAGAAATTATTAAAAAAATACTACGATTGCGCTGAAATGGACAAATTAACCAAAGAAATAAAAGGAAAGGAGGAGACGAAATATTATCAAGTGTGGGACAAAATGTATAATTGGAAAGAGGAAAGAAATAAAAATCTAAAAATTGTATAAAACAAATAAAAGAAATGGAAAGAATGGGAGCCAATGCATATACTGTATGTAATAAAATAAAGACTATAAGTGGAAAAATGTAACAAAAGAATTGGATATAGAAATAAGTAATTATGTAAATAAGATAGAAACCGATGGAGACTGGTGACAGGTGGGGAAGAAGTACCTCCCCTTTTGTGTATTTGGCTGTATTTGTATTTGAATGTTTGCATGTCTAATTTTATGAAATAAAATGTATTAAAAAGAGAATAAACACATTTGTCCAATATTGTTTTGCTTCCATACTTCTTTTCCGATGGGATTGGAGAAGCAATTCTGTGGTTTACCTCCAAGATCATATAAAAATTAGTTCTGTGTGACGTTGTTACATCTAAGCCTCCAGAGGGCCACAAGGCAGGGCCAGTGGGACCTGACACACTGATGGAACCAACTCCGTGATGTCACCGCGGAGTTACTACTAATTCTATATAACCGGATAGAACCGGTAGGACCCCACCTCTGCTGCTTCCCCTCCAGCTATGCCACACTGTGAGCTATGCTCCCCTCCAACCTAGTTCCTCTCCAATCCCACCACCTTCGCCACAAACTCAATAGGCTGCTGCTCGTGCCGCACCCTCATTCTGCATGTGCGCCGTCCTCTTACCCCAGACATGGGAAGAAGGAAGCGCTCCCATTGGGCTGCTGGGCAGAGGGGCGAGGGATGTGAGAAATGTCCTCAGGCGCGTGTGGGAGGGGAGCAGCCTGGCCCCACGTCCCTCTGGCTTTCTATTAATCAACTCTGTGCTGGGGCGACAGCGCACATGCCCATAGAGAGGGCTCTAAGTGACCCCGCTGGCACACGTGCCATAGGTTTGCCACCACTGGTATAGGTTCTCCTGCTCAAGCAGGGGGTTGGACTAGAAGACCTCCGAGGTCCCTTCCAACGCTGTTATTCTGCATTCTGTCTTCTTCAATGCTCCCATATGTGGTCCCTAAGAGTCAATAGACTTGATGGCACGTAATCTGATTCTCCCAAAACTGAGGGGGGGAAAAGAGGCTGAAACAAGTGTCCCCCTTTAGAAGGGTATTTCGGGGGGCCTCCAAAAGGTCGCCAGCAGACCACAGGGATTTCCAGACTGGAATTTGAATGAAAGCATTACAGCGTAGTGTAGAAAGTTAGCACCCACCTGTTGGAAGAAATGTCTATCTGGGTTCAGTTCCAAGTGGGAAGAAAGACACTGGAAACATGGAGACTGCTTAGAAATATGTTTTTTTTTATGGTGGACAGGAGCACGTGGTTTGAGGTCCTGGGGAAAAAAGAGATGCTGAGTGTGCCTGGGTTTTATGCCTTCTGTTCGGCTTTTGAATTTGAGCTTGTAGTCTGATTGGTTGTCAGACTCCCATGGGGCCATGCAGGGGCAACTCTGTAGGCTGTGTTTTTGAGTCCCAAGTTTGGTTGACTCTGTCTGGGTGATAATGTAATGAAAGGGCTTTGGGCAATTCCTACTATGGCTCTGCCTGAAGGAGGTACCGGTAGATCTTTGTTATATAGAATAAACTGGTCCAGGCCTTAATGGCCCATTGATGGGGTGGTGGATTTCCTGTCACCATTTTAGGCGAAATATTCTGCCCTTTTAATATTTCCTAAAATATTTCATTTTTCTAGGAGAAGGGTGGGTGCTAACTTCCTACAGTCTAGAAATACAAAAGCCATGCTAGCATGCAACGAATTAAGACATATCTGTAGAAGAAATGCTGCCTTGCATTTATAATGGTCACATTCACACATTGCTTTAATCCAGAGCTAGTCTAATAAAATATTTATTATATATATACCCACAGCTGGCAAGGTTTGCTAACTAGCTGAGCTCTAAAACATGATTTACAAACAACAGTAGCTCAATTCAAACTGCATGTTTGGTCAAAGCCAAGCAAATCACATCATGAATTTGTGAACCTAGCTTTGTAGTTATCCTGAGTTCTTTGGAAAGAATATGAACCATTCTGTTAAGATTTAACTTTTAGTCCTAGACTTGTTTTCAGAAGCATTGTCCAAAATCCTTTGTTCTTTCATGCTACAAGATTTCAAGCTATCATATAAGTAATTAGATTCTAGTAGGAAGCCCCTTGTTATTTCAGGTGCAATGAGAATTAATTTCAAACTTAATGCTTCATAGACAGCATTAACCTATCAGTGGGATAGGTTGAACAGGCCATGCTGTAAACGGAGAAATCTCTGACAAATGAAAACAATTTCTATTTATTATTTATGGAGTTGCTGAAGTATTTATGTTAGCAATGCATTTAAAATTTGCTTTACCCAGATGCAAGCACACACAAGTCACACAGACATCAATCAACGAGGAAGCAAAGGATGGCAAATGTAAAATAATGTCACCATTCAAATTCTGCAGCATATATACTTATAACAAACATTGCGACATAAATCACATCTGAATGATGATGTCATTATATACATGTCATTCTGATACCTCACAGATTGTTATTATGGATATTGCTGTGTAGGTTAAAATAATGCTTATGCTTCTAATTACACTTTAAAACAAAAACAGGTGCTTTGAAACAGGTACTTCTTGATTTACAACCATATTTTTAGCGACCATTCAAATTATTTTATTTATGTAGTGTATGGCATAAAATGTCAGGTAGATGTACACATGCTAGACACACAATGCAGTCCTGACAGCCTAGATTGCTGGTTCATTCTGTTTGGTGCTTACACGTTTAGCCTTGGTGCACCGTGGGGAGTGAACTACCTTAACATAAGCATCTCTTGGGTTGCTGGCTTTTCTGAGCTCCTCTGCTGTTCTTGTTCATGTTGCAATGCCTCACATCTGGCCAGGTCTAATGCTGGCTTCTGCTATCTGTATACATTTGAACTTACAATGGCACTGGAAAAAATGATCTAGCACTGTTTTTTACTTATGACCATTGCAATATTCCCATGGTCATGTGATCAGAATTTAGTGCTTGGCTACTGGCATGTATTTACAAGAACTGCAAACATTTTACAACTCAGTCTCTGGCTAATCAGGAAGATTGAATATCCCATGCTTGGACTCTCCAAGCAGCGCACAGGAGAAAGCCAGATTTGCTTAGTGACTGAATGATTCACTTAACAACTGCAGTAATTTACTTAACTGCAGTAATTTACTTAATTTACTTAACAACTGTGGCAAATGAGTCATAAAATGGAGCAAAACTCACATCACAACTTGTTTAGCAATGGAAATTTTGGGCACAATTGTGGTTGTAAGTTGAGGACTACCCATAATACCATCCTGAAATATGCTATGATCATATCTTACTCAATATGACATACAAATGAATGCAATGAATGCACAAGATGCATTAAGGCTGAATGCTACTGAATGCTACTCAGCATGTTGTGATAATGCCTACCTTAAAGTAGGATCCACAATTTGGGGCTGCTAAAATGCGATCTTATATGTGTTTATATTCAGAAAGAGGGTCCCATTAAATTCAATAGCAGAAGGTTATATGATATTATAGCTTTAAGATGCTATAAGATAAAGCCACTCCCCTAACTTTTTAAGTGTAATGGTTTAATGTGCTATAGCAGATTCTCCCCCCTCCCAAAAAACAACAATACTCAAGCTACTTGATCAAAATTCAAAGCAATTCCCAGCCAGTCTGAAGTGCCTAGCCAAAACTGTATTCCTGGAGTCAAATTTCTGAAAATTTATTTGCCACAAGATACTCTAGATCCAACATTTTTGAAACAATGCAACTTGATTCTGAATCCTACTTTTCAAATATGACAATGTCACTCCACTACTATACACTCCAGAATCATGAAGCTCTGCTAAACAAACTAAATGGAGCCATTAAGTCAATTCACTCTGCTGGATTACATTTGAACAATGCATATTGATTACTACATAGGAGCCAAACGTTTCTTGGCGACATTTCCAAAGTAAACAATTTACAACAAAAGTTAATTAAATTACATATATACATATACATATACATATACCTGTATATGTATGTGTATGTGTATGTCTGTGTATGTGTATGTGTATGTGTATGTATGTGTATGTGTATGTGTATGTGTATGTATATATATATATATATATATATTTCAGTGGTCGACTAGACAAATCATGCTACCTTTTAATTTTGTTAACTATGGTTATTTTGATCCATATTTAATAAACTATCAAACACAATTTCCAAACCATAAAAGATGAATTCACTTACTATCATAAACAAAAAAAATCAAAAAAACTATATTACATTGTCAACTTATGTTGTAATTACAGCATCAATTATCCTAAACTTATTTGCAATTTAAGAAGTCAGAATTACAGACCGAAGGATACTTTGTTTTTAATTTTGTAAGTATCTTTCTTTGCCTTCAAGGCACTTTTTGACATAATGGAATAAGCATAGATAAGACCGCAAAATAATAATGCAAAGCCCATGCCATATCTGCCCTACAAAGATAGCAGTGATCTAACTTCAGGATTGCAATAAGCATTATTGTGATTATAGATAATCATATCTCTATCTCTCTATGAAATACTTTAAAATACACTGTCAGAAGTTGTCTTTTTGTGGCATCACATCCAAGGGACAGTAGGTTTTTGGAATGTTACCATGAAGCCAGGACCAAAAGTTTGTTTGTTTGTTTGTTTGTTTAGAGTTTCTCTACAGACTCAATACACTTATGTGAAGCCCATCAGAATCTTACAAGGCCTAACCAAGACATTAGGAATACGCTTAGAGCATGAACATTTCCAACAGTACAAATCAATGATTTGCACTTCAATAATGATTCCAAGAATAAGGCCTGGGGAGATATTCAAAAGCTAATACTGCTTAGCACTATATAAATTATGAAAAACGGGCAGCATAAACCATGTCCTTGCCACTAGTTCTAAATGCATGGCTTACTAATAAACCATGGTTCAGTTTAAATCATGAGTTAGTATGTTGCACAAAGATACCCTCTATAAGGCCTAGAGCTTATCCAGTCTCCTCCATCATTCAATTGATAACACTTAGTTGAAAGGCAACAAATTGGCCTCCTTCCTGCCAGCAGCAACAGGAAAACAGCAGTTTTGATAACAACTGCTGGAGGGGGTGAGACCAGAAGTGGGTTCCTACCAGTTCTATAGATTCTATATATGATGTCATGGAGTCGGTTCTGTCGGTGTCTCTGTGGGCGCCGCCATCTTGGATTTTGCTTCTGTGCATGTGCAGAAACTAGTTTTTGACTGCCGTGTGCTCTAGGTGCGATCCTGAGTGAACTGGCAGTAAGAAGATTCAGAACCTACCTCTGGGAGAGACGACAGATGTACCTATGTATGTATAGTCTATTTTCATATTGCCCGATAATAGGCAATATTTCCTGTTGATGATTCTTGCAAGAATTAGGAAAATCTTACAGGGTCAGTAGAGTTCCTCAACCTAAATAAGTGTCCCATTCTGTGTTCAGAAACACAATCATTTCTAAGCAAAGCTGCTTAGGATTGCCTAAATTGATAGGGCATTGGATTTTGGATTTTGATAGCCCTGAATGCAATATTACAGGGCCCCCCAATCTCTGGGCCACAGACTAGTATAAGTCTGTGGCCTGTTACGGTATGAACTGGTCTGCACAATGAACCCAACTCTAAACTGCGCATGCAAAGGATCTAGATTGTGCATGCCTCTCCCCCAATCCATGGGAAAATTGTCTTCCACGAAACTGATCCCATAGGTTACATACATAGGTTGGGGACTGCTCAATATTTGTCACTGATGAGATTCATTTATGCCTTGCATTATACCGCAAGGTGGTTAGGCTACTTTTTGGGCTGAATTCAGCCACTGTGCTTTATATAAATTTACTTAATTAAGGCCTATATAACAAACTGTAGTTCAAGAAACCATAGTTTGGTGTGATGCATTAATGAATCCTGAGATTCTCAGTCCTTTTGCTTTATAAAGGGAGCCAAAGAGGTGAAAGGTCAAAGAACCACACTGAATGTTATGTTTGACAACCGTGTTGGAAGAAATATAATTTTCAGAGCAATGACATTGAGATGCACAAACATAACTCCAAGAGCTTTCTGTTCTAAGAAAATTAGAAGAGTGATTCATTCATACATCCTAATGAGCTGCTATGAGCTGGTTTTTAAAATAGCAATTATGGTGGCCTCACAAACAACAATAGCCATAAAGTAATGGTTCCAAAGTGGAGTACCTAGATTTACACAATGCACCATTCCAAAAACTGTCAACAATAATGGCTAAAACGTGATCTGCAGTTATTTTCAGATGAGGTAATGATCAAAATAGGCAAAAGATGGGCAACTTGCCGGTCATAGTACTTAACAATGACAACAAACATCTCCACCACTGACACCCTAAAAGAACCCAGAGCAGAATACAGATTTAAAAAGCTATATTTAATACAAAGAATCAAAAGTAAAACAAGCCTCCATAAAACAAAACAAAAAAATTATACCCACTAGAGAAGGACTAAAACAAGGATTCATTTTAAAGAGCAGTCAGGGAATCCAGTCCAGGAGCAATTGTGGTACATGCCAAGGAGAAGAAACATGTTGCCAATTGTCATGTAAAACAAGACATCACGAGAGCCATCTATATTTCTCTAGGAAACTTACCTAACTTTCTATGAAAAAGGTCCTACTCTAAATTGAGAGTCAGCCTCATTGGTGGTATTACTTGGGCGATATAGTGGGAGGTAGTCTTTTACATTTCATTAAATTCAACAATAAGTTGATATACTGCAAAGCATTAGTGTCCAACATTGCCTTCATATTCACTATAGCCTCTGTTTACTAGCCAATCCCCTAATGGAAGATGGCTACAGAAAGACAGCAATAAGATGAAGATGACAGGGAACATCCTAGAAATGGTAGCAGGCAGCAACTTGTTTGATTTGCCTTCCATCAAATGTATGATAAGGCACAATTGACATTTTAGCAACAAGAATGTTACAGTTCTCTCATAGCAACCATTTTCTGAATGTATTCTCCATTATACTTGCATATTTCAAAGCTACCAACTGAATGGGCTAGAAAAAAAGTGATCGATCAAAACAGAAGCATTTTTGATCAGTGGTGATCCCAATTCAAGTATGAAGTAAATAATGTCACAAAACAAGTTACTTCAGAAATCAGAATGAAACAATTGGAGTACTATGAAAACATAACACAAAAGCCACATTTACATTTTGGTAAATTGTCTGTTGTTTTTCTGAATAGTAAGCCCATATGTTTACAAGACCTATGACTCTCTCTGTGGAGAGTAACTGATTTGAGAGGAGATGTTATAATGGTCTTCTGTGTCTGGTATCATTTTCTAAATTTTGCTTCATGCCAAGAAATAATATGCTTCTGTGTTTCATATTGCATGTACGTATTTGTTATCATTTCCTAAATTGTCTTTGAAATCTTAATTAAATCAATCCAGACCAGGACAACTATGGACAGTTTAAATAATGTATCTATAAAATAGTATTGTGAATAGTGGCATTTTGATCAACAGAGTAAAGTTTGTAAACAGAAAACAGTCAACTCTCCTGCTTGTATTTTTACTAAACCCTTTATCTTAGAATAAATTACACATTTCTCCAAGTTGGTCATGTGTGTCTGTTTACTTGGAAATTATTCACTGACTTCAATGAGGCATAGTGCCTCTATGGGACACAATAAACACACAGGATTGTAGCTTACAGTTCACACATTCATACACATCACCTGATTTCTGTGTACTTGATGCTTGTACTCTTTTTGGGACTAGGAGCTGAAATTTAGGAATGTGGTTTCACTTGTTTACCAGACAAGAATTATTTCAACATTACCACTATGCATAATTAAAATGTTTTTTTCAAGATTGTACCTGCAAAGTAAAATCCTATGTGGCAAATAATAACAGTGTGCCATTTCTGAAATTTAGGTATTGTTCTAAATTTCCAGCACATCAGCATTTTTAGGCACAAGCATTCAAAGAAGGAGAAACACAAGGTCTTGAAAGATAATACCCCGCCCCCCTGCACAAATACAGACTGACAGTTGAATGCAAATCTTGCTACTCACTTGTACCTTAACTTGATAATTTGTAACAGCTACTTCCCACAGGGTATATATTCTAAGAGAGGTGCCTTCTAACCTTTTATCAGGAACAACTGCTATCTTGTTACATTATATATTAAACTCAACAACTGAAGATCTGAAAGTAGAAAGGTACTCTTTTCCCATTATTCTATAGTAGACAATAGCAAAACAGAGGAGAGAGACTGAACAATGACAGATGGTCACCTTGTAATGCTTTGGGAGACGCCTCCATTATTTATCATTGCCTTCTCTGTGTTAACATTGTCACTTCTTCTTCTTTTTTTGGGTGTGTGTGTAAATATTCCCTGAAAGCCTTTGATGGGAAAAAGGCTAGTCTTCTCCTTGCAGCTTACCTTGCAATAAAAAGACGCTCCCCCTTTTCATACTTCTTTCAACCTTCTCCCAATGGATTAGACAAGGAGAAAGCCCTGAGCATTGTTTTGAAAGGACACAACTGTGTTTCACCTAATCTGAATGGCTGGTCATAACCCCCAAATGTCAAAAACACCATTCAACATTTCTGTTTTCAGTTTATTCCCCTCCCACCCCTATTTAAATGGGGAAAAAACCAGTGTCTATTTAAGGAGGAGGTCAAGGGAAAGGAAGTAGCCTTTTGCACACAAGCTGATGGGAAGGGCTGATTTTTAAAAATCATTCAGAGGGAAGCAATGCACATCATTCACTGTAACCCAAATCGCAATTGTAGCAGTGATGCAAACATATAACCGAACATTGTACAATAATAATATTGATAGTCTCTTTGAATTATTTTCCTTGATTCCTTTTGTTGTTGTTGCTGTTATTCTTATTATTATCATTCTTAATAGTATTATTATTATTATTATTCTGGTCTTTAACGGATGGGCGATTCGCACATAGATCAGTAAAAGAAACAGAGCAAGAATCCAGAATGGCAGAAAAGGAGGCGCCAAAAGGAAGCATCAACCTACCTGTCCCAAAGGCTTTGGCCACTAGCCACGCTAGATTACAGGCGATCTTTGCTCGGGCGAAATCGTAGTGATCAAACGGTTTGATGGTTGGGACAATGAACGTCTTCTTCATCTCCTTGACGTCCGCAGCATCCCCCATTTTTCTTCCCTCTCCCTCCCCTACCCCAGCCCACGGAACCTCTTCCCTTCCCCTCCCCTTACAAGGGATCTACATGATTCTCCTGCCGGAAGGAGCCGCGCTGGGGGGGAAAAACGGGCATCTGTCAAAACCCCGAATCACGTTTCGACCTCGATTCTGTTGCGGCAGAAGAAGCGAGGCGGGCGCGACGTTTCACCGGGAGCGACCTTCCTCTCCGCCTCTCTTTCCCCCCCGCTGCATAGGAATGTGGGGGAAAGGGTTCGGGGTGCCCTCTTTTTCCCCCCCTTCCTTTCTCCTCGGGCGCTTTGTCTCGATCCCCAACGTCAGTCGTTGAAACAACGCAAAATAAGGGCAACTTCGGAAGATTCCTCAGGCGGATCGTCTTCCCCGCGATGACCTCGCTCTTGAATAGGAGCACCTCTCCGGCGAGCTGAAAGAGATTCCTTTTCTCTCTTCTCTCTCTCTGCCCTTCCAACCTAAGGCGGCGGGGGCGGGAAAAGGGAGTCCGAGTGGGAGGGAGGGAGGGAGGTGGCGGCGGGGCTTTTCCTGCAGTAGCTGGAAGAGGAAGGGGAGGAGGCGGAGGAGGAGGAGGCGGCGGCGGCGGGGGCTGGGAGATGGACTGCAGCTCTCCAG
>JANHFT010000809.1:519652-532542 GCA_032467955.1 Pseudoxenodon macrops | reverse complement strand
CAGCCACATGACACCCCCCCCCACCAAGCAAGCCCACCACGCCACACCCACAGAACTGGTAGGGGAAAAATTTGAATGTCACCCCTGCTCTAACTGGACCGTTGGCTGGCATTTAGAGGTGAGAAATGTACAAAACCATAGTCTATGGCTTAAGAATTGTCTTCACACATCTAAAAATGTAGAGGGAAAGACGACCCTAAAAGCAGAAAGAAAAGAACATTCAATTCTAGAGTTTGCAAGGGTGCCCTGTCTAATATTGCTTTTGAGGTTATGCAGGTATCTAACCGTCCTTTCATGCAACCTCACACAGGCATCAAAATAAAACAACTGTAGATCTGTTTTTTAAACAAATGTCGTTTTAGCTCCCAGGGTATTTTTTTAACCTTTGTTTCCCCAGTAAATTTACTTACACAATGCTGAGCAAGGGAGCTTAGGTTTTTCTTTTTCTTCTTCTTTTGCATCTTCCTTTTGTCTGCAAGCATATTCACCCACCGCTTAATTTGTCATAGCCCTGGAGGTATCAAAACTAATGAGCTTTGTTTGAATAGACTTTTTCCAGTTCATCTAGCACACTTTGGGGTAATCATTCAGCTTCTGTTTCCTTCTTGTTGTGGAGTATCCTGGGATATAGAAGGGAAAGCATAGTGTTCATTTAGGTGGCTTGCCCCAAAAAGCTGAACATTCGGCACCTGTCCTAATTCTTTTAAAATTCATTTCACCTTTACCTGAAATATCATTAGGTACAACCTGCTCTTCATTTAGTTTGCAAGAGGAGTCAAATGGAGTAATAAGAGATTTTCTGAATATCTGATTTGGGGAAGGCTTGCAATTCACAGGTAAGAAATATTTAACAGATTAATAGATTAACAGAGTTGGAAGGGACTTTATAAGTCATCTAGTCCAAGCAGGAGACCCTACACCATTCTTGACAGATGGCAGCCCAATCTCTTCTTGAAAGTCTCAAGTGATGAAGCTTCCACAACTTCTGAAGGTAACTTCTGTCCAATTGTTTGATTGCTCTCACTGTCAGAAAATTTCTCCTTATTTCCAGGTTTCTTGGTCAGTTTCCATCCATTATTCCTTGTCTGGCCTTCAGGTGCCTTGGAAAACAGGTTGACTCCCTCCTCTCTGTGGCAGCCCCTCGAATATTGGAAGACTGATATCATGTCTCCTCAGGTCCTTCTCTTCACTAGACTAGCCATGCCAAGTTCCTGCTAATTTCTGGCTCCGTTCTTTGAAGATTTTCCTCTAATGTTTCAAATGTTATAGTACAGTGATGGCTAACCTTTTCTGCTCTGAGTGTCCAAAGTGTGTGCATGTGCATGCACAATCATCCCTGTGCCACCGAACCCCCAAAATGCAAAATCCCAGTGCATGCACCCTTCTCCCTCGTCCATGCACACGTGACCCCTGCACACTCCCCACCCCCTGTGCATGCACACATGACTCTCCGGCATGTGCTCCACCCCCATACATGCACGGCACGGTGACCAGCTTGCCGGCGGGAGGCGCACGCGCATACACGGTGGAGTTGAAATGGGGCGATGGCTCATGTGCCATCAGACAGGGCACTGTGTGCCACCTCTGGCATGCGTGCCATAGTATTTTGTGTCATTTTGTCTGAGAGCTGCAGTTCTCAAAAACTGAAAAGAAATGACTCTGAAATTTCTTTTCGGAGTGCTTGCATATTTGTTGACAGATGTCAAATAAGCTTGACTTTGGAAACAGAACTAAAAATGCAATAGGTACACTTGGAAATCTTGCAATACCTTGACATTAAATTTGTATTTACAGATAGTAAAAAAGCTGGCTTCAGGGGAAAGGTCTCCTGAAGTGTTAATGTCTGCCTTTTACTGTAAGGAGGTTTTTAATGCACTTTCTTTCTCCAGGTCTGCATTTCTATTTGAAACCTTTCAGTGCTTTGCAAAAATCATTTTATTGTCTTAATATCATTATTTTTAACAGGTGGAACAGTCACAGGTGCGAAGAATCCATGGGAAACGGCTGCTTTTTGACTGCTTAATAGTGAATGGAAGATATATTTTTTTTGGCACTTGTTATATTTTCTCTGCTATTTTGGGAGGTGAATCCCTGTGGCAAAGATTGCCAGCAAAAGATTCTGTGTGTGTACATCTGAAATATTTCTAGACGGAGGTCATGATGTTCCTGTGATTGGGCTGCATCAGATGCCACTCTAAAATCTCAATGTTTTCCCTTATTACACTTCTTAAATCTGGGTAATTATGACCAGTTAGCGATGTGAAATCTTGACCTGGGAATGGCTGTTATGTGATTAGTGAATTAATCCAATTCCCTGAGATCAATCAATCAATCAATCAGAATAGAGCTGGAAGGGACCTTGGGAGCCTTCTATTCCAACCCCCTGCTCTAGCAGCTGACCCTATAGCCGTGATGGCGAATCTATGGCACGTGTGCCACAGGTGGCATGCAGTGTCCTCTCTGTGGGCATATGAGCCGTCACCCCAGTTCAGCTTTGCCGTGCATGCATGCATGCCTCCCACTGGCCAACTGGTTGTCAGGCCTCTGCTGTGCATGCGTGGGGATGGGGTGCATGCAGGGGGTGGAGCACATGTGCAGGGGTGCACAAGTATTGCATTTTGGGGGTTTGGGCACAAGTGTGTGCTTTGGGCACTCGGTCCAGAAAAGGTCTTTTCTTAAAAACGCTCTAGTGATGAAGCAGCTACGATTTCCGAAGGCAAATTGTTCCTCGCAAAATCTCATCAAGTACATTTTAGCTTGGTGGGTCTTGCAAAACAAGATGGTAAGTTATAGATTTTAGGCCAATACGAGATCCAAACAGAGAAGCCATTCCCCCCCCCCATGAGGCTTTCAGTAGGTTCTGACAGGTTCTGGAGAATCGGTAGCAGAAATTTTGAGTAGTTCAGAGAACTGGCAAATACCACCTCTGGCTGTCCCCAGAGTGGGATGGGAATGGCGATTTTGCAATATCCTTTTCCCAGGAGTGGGGAGGGAATGGGGATTTTGCAGTATCCTTTCCCTGCCACGCCCACCAAGCCACGCCCTCAGAACCAATAGTAAAAAAAATGTATTTCACCACTGGAATAGACCACACTTGACTGGCTTATTAATTATAAGCCAAAACCAAAGAAACCTTATCAATCTATTATGAAGACAGTAGCATTAAAAGTAGAATCAACGAGGATCAAGTTCAAACAGGTTAACTCTCATAAGCATTTATTGAAATAAACCATGGGGTTGGGAGTTTATATGTATAGCTGAGACCCTGACAGCCACCTCAATTTTAAACTGATGTGGAGTAACAATGTATTTGGGCTACAAGCTACAACCTATGTGCATGCTTTCCTGAGAATGAATTTTACAGCACAATAAAACATTTATTTTTCAATTATCAAAGGAACTTAGAATTGTATTGTAAAACTGATTTTTTAAGGATTCTTCCCAAGAAGCAGGTAAAGTGAGTTTGATGAGCTTTTACCAAGTTCACTGTACTATGTTGGAAAGAATGGACTGCTCTAAAGTATTTAGTATAAATATAAATGTTATATTTTCATTTGAAAAACTTGCTCAATACTTGAAATTAGGTTCAAATAGCATTTCTGCTTTTAATTCTGCAGTCTATATTTTATGTTTTTGTTGTAGTAGAGAACTATAGTTTCAGTCAAAGCTGTATAAATCATTATAGCTTGGAGAAAATATAAATTTAAAGAAGTCTCAGGCCTTTTCTTTCTAATTATAAATTGTTTAAAGGTATAAAAATGGGGGTCAAATTTTATTATACAGCAAGTAAAAATAATATTTCAGGATCTGAATGCTTACTTTTCTTCCCCATATGCTGTCATAAAATCTGCAAATTGAAATTATTTTATGCAAAGGGTGCTTAAGACATATGTGGTAGTACATTATTAGATATATTGGATGAGTATTTTTTGAGACATACACAACTGGCTACCACTATAATGGTTGTAGGCTTCTTTAAGTCTATGAACTAATGAGAATCTTTCTTAAACTTAAAATAATACTTTGAAAACTATAAACTTCTTATCATGAATTATAATATCTGGACAGTTGCATATTCTTTTTACCAAGCAACAATGCCTCTAGCCTGGTGGTAGAACAATGATTGCATTCTATTTCAGATTGTACTCTTATTTCCCCAACTTCTGGGCTGCAGCCTACTACCAGACCATGGCCCATTTGGAATTGGGCTGCGTGATTGGCTGGCTGAAGTGTATGCACCTCAACCCAGCAGGCAATCGCGTGCATGCGTGTCGGCCCACTGCTTATGCAAGTTGCGCTGGGTGCGTGTGTGCTGGGCCACTGCTTGCACAAGGGGTACATGCACATGTGTGTGCATGCTGGCTTGCCACTCACATGTTCCAGTCCCCTCCCCCAACTGGGCTGCCAAGCTGCAAAGGTTGGGGACCATTGCTCTATTTTATATCCATTAAATTCTGGACATGGATTGATTAATGTTCTGAAGAAGTGTACTGATTACGTCCATATAGATGTAACAACGGCAGTTATTTAAAATGGACACGTTGGAGAGGTTGCCATTCTGAATATGTATAAAGAGAAGTGACTGTGTCTCATTTTTCTACTAAAATTTGCAACTTGAATCTGGCTAGGGAGGGAAACCTGGACAAAGGTGGGGGAAAGTTACATAAAGAGGAATCCTTGCTTTATCGCTTTTAAGAAACATTTCACGCAAAATATTATCAACTCTCACAAGTTTACACATTGGAGAGGAGGATTGGTAGAGGAGACTTGCGCCCCATGCTTGAAGTGTTGCCCCACCGGTCTTTGAGTCAGCAGAAAACGTGGCCAGCATTTGCTGCTTCACTTGCCAGTTCCCTTCATGTATCTATTGCCAGTTTCCAATCACTGCAGTCTCTTGACTGTTCTCCAAGGTGGCAATGCCTAATATGTATTTTGAGGCTGTCTTTGGTTAATGTAGGGTTACGGGTAGCCTTTAATCTATGACTGTAATTGAGCCTTTTTTGTAAGTTGTAATGATTGTAAAGTGGGTCACCACGTAACTAGACCTGTTTTTATGATCCTTTTTTGTGGTGGTCATTAAGCAAACATTGCGGCTAGTAAACTAACCCATTGTTTACCTTGGGCTTGTTTTCAAAACATAGTCCAATGATTGTGTGATGTTGCAAAGGGCTGTAAATGTGGATTAGTTGCTGAGCACCCAAATGCAGTCACATGACCATGGGAGGTGTGGCATAGGAACTTCAAAATTGGGTCTGCTGTAATATCAAATCAACCAGTCTTAAGTTGAGGACTACCTGTAACAGGGAAAATACTACTTCAATAGTGCAGCTGTGGATGACTTAAGTCTGTCTCACTGGGGACAAAATGAAGGCAATATCCATGATGATGGATATAACTGCCTTTGTGGCAGTTTTTGGCTTCTGGTGCTGGTTTGCCATTGCCTGTTTCCTAGGGGTGAGAGAGAGAGAGAGACTGGTCTAAGATCACTCTGATGGCGTCATTCCTAAGGTAGGATCAGAACCTGTGGACTCCAGATCCTAGTCTGATGCCTTAACAGTACACCAAATTGGTCATAGAGAAAATGAGAAAAACAAGCTGTTCAGTTGGTGAAGGCTCTTCACTTTTTCATAAAGTGATACAGGATTTAAGAGTGAATAGAATGTATCTCAGTGAGTGAACCTAGATAAGATGGCAAGAAGACCAATAAGGAAAAAAATCAGCAGTGGCACCTATATCTCCTGTACCAGTCTTCTCTAATGTGTAAATTCATGAGAATTGTGAGTATTCTGCAATGCACATTCAGTTCAGATAGAAAGGTGGTGAAATTTGACATGTCAGCTTTTGGCATCTTTTAACATCATCTGTGTGTGCCAGTTCATTATCAACACCAAGCCCATGTTTCTATAAAGTCATCAATATTCAAGAGCTTAGAGTTTTTCTCCATCTGGTTCTACGCATGTTTACTTGAACTCAGAGCAAAAAAGGTTTTGTTCTGTGCACAGCTCTGTCAAATGTCTGTTTAGTTCATTTTCCCACTGGTGGGAATCTGTGCTTCACTCTACCTCCTGCCTTCACCTTCTTCTTGATACCTGTCTGTAGGCATTGTTTAAAAGGATTCTGTAGTAGCGGTTAACAGGCAATGTGCAAACATGGTTAGAAGTGCTGAGGAAAATGCTTGCCTGCAGTATCCCAACATATTTTTCCTGTCATTAATTTTCAAGAGTCTTACATCATTAACTGCAAGATAAAAGATGTCTTTGGTGCTGATAACCTTTTCTGCAGAACAATCAATCAATTTTTGTTTAAAAAGAAACTTTCAATAAATGTGAGCTAAAAATATAGACAGGAATGAAGTAACCAAATATATTATTTCCCTTTTTGCTAATCTGGGAGAGAAAGAACTGTTATTGCTTCTGGAACTGGGATAGCTTATGGGTGGGGACACTGATGAGATTTCTTTTTTGCACCTTAATATTGCTCATCTGGAGAAGAGTGGTGACTTGTTTGGTGCTTCCTGTAAACATTTGTTTTCAAGCTTGGCAAGAATGAAAACTAAACAGATCTGCTCTTTGAACTGGATAAAAATGAGGCCACATAGAGATGCTCTGAGTGTGTCCCTACATGGCATTGTGGAAAGGGACTTACTCTTGGATAATTAGCAAATAAATGATTCCAGAAGCTCAAAAATCTATTTTAAGAGAGTAACTGATTATTTTCATATGTGGAGTATAGAACTCTTGAGTGAAAAATGCTAGATGTCAAGTCCAGGTAGTTTTCATTTAGCAACTGTCTTCTTTAGTGACTGTTCAGAGTTAGAACAGTGATTAAAAAAAGTATGTTTGTGGCCAGTACTTGCATTTAGACCTTTACATGTCTGTAAAGTAAAGGAAAACTGAAGCAGAGTCATGGTTTCACTTAGCAACCTATTCACAAAAGGACTACCTACTTTATAAATACTTGATTAGCATTTCTTAGGGAAGAGCTATCCAAAAGCCTACACCTTAATTTGGTGGTCAGGAAAGAAAGCAGGAAGAAATGAAACAGAATTACAGGCTACCAGGCTTTGCATATCAGACAAGGTCAATGAGCTTGGCTAGAGGGATCTAAGAGGAGACAGAGATGGCAACCAACTGCATTACAATCTTGTTTTTAATACCATATTTAGAATAATGAAGGGAAGATAATAAAGAATGGAGAATTCAAAAATTGACTCAATTTGCGTTACCAAGATAACAATTTTCTATCTGCCACTGCATCTAAGATACATCACCATCCATTTCTCTGGAGAAGCCTGCAAGAATTGGAAACGTGCAATCTGTTGTCATTTGTGGTGGCATTGCTTATTGTATTTATATTCTTTCTTTCCTCTGGGATCTATAAACAGCGTACATAGCGTACACTTCCTTTAAATGCATCCCCTCAACTCATCATCCTTGTGAAAAGATTGGGTGGACAGATAGCTAGTCCAAGTTGTATGGTTTTTTGTTCAATCAGTGCTATTGTTTTTTTTAATCTTAACCCATTACAAAACTAACAAGTCACTTTACTAAATCGTTATTCCTTCTTGCCTGAGCTGGCGTTTCAGTAGCAACTTTTCCAAATATGGGAGCCATTAGGGAAGTTTAATTACATCTCCCAGGAAACTTAGCTGTCAGGACCACCTGAGAGATACAGGTTTTTGTTTCACTGATATGAAAATGATTTAAATGCTGCACATGTCTTTGAGCCTGTCTGCACTTGTCTGTCTTCTGAGTATTTCAGTTTCATAGAAGACAGCATTAATAAATTCATTTGTTTCATGGCCTACCTGCCCATTAGAAATATTGCTCAATTGGCTAACAATAAAATGCAGCTGAAAGAACAGAGTTATAATTAAAATATTCATTAAATAAAATTGCGGCTTCCCAGAAACTACCTGTTGCAAGCATTTTTTGTTGCTCAATGATTTTTGGTTGCAGCCACTTCATCTATTTATGTATGTAGTCTGTAGGCTGCAAGACAAGAAGGTAGCAATAGCAGACTGGGTGAATATTAATGATGGTGGAAATACAAAAAGAAGAGTCTGTACCTTTTAAAGATGAAGTATTGGCTCGAAAGATTGGCTTATATAAAAGAGAGAAAGTAATATCCTGAGGGATACCGTAGTTGAAAAACATTGGAATGTTTCTTTTAATTTAGTCATATGCTGTGCCTGAAAGAGTAATTCTTAAGATTATTTAAAAAAAAAGTATTATTGGGAACTGGAGATGCAGAAAATGAAGCTGTGGAAAGATGGTCTGATGAAGTTTCACCAAGTTCCCTTTATCACCATAGCATCTCACAAGGGATCCTATAAGTCACTGAAAATCATCCAACTCCCTATGCAGTGTAGGTGTCCACTAATCCATAGACAGTTAATGGCCATCCAGCCCCAGTTTGAAAACTTCCAGCAATGGGAAGTCCAACATTGCTCTAATCCAGGAGTGTCAAACTCACATTGTCATGGCATCATCATGTGACGTATTGTAACTTTTTCCCCTTTTGCTAAATCGGGTGTGGGCATGGCCAGCACGTGACATATCGGCCCATGGGACATGAGTTTGACAGCCCTGCTCTAGGCAGTCTTATACCCTGGTTAACAGCTTTTACTGATTATAAATTCCTCCTAATAATGTTTTAATTTTCTTTGTGTTAAATTCAACTCACTGATCCTTGTCCAGCCCTTGATTTCCACATAGAACAGATATTTGTAAATCCTCATCTTCCCTTTTGCAGGTTAAATGTACCCAGTTCCTCTAACATTTCTCATTGAACTTGGTTTCTTAATATTCTGATAGCTTTCCTATAAAGCCACTCCAGCTTCTCCATGACTATTTTAAAGTGCAGAGCCCAGGATTGAAGGTAGGACTCCCAAGTGCAATTTAACAAGTGCAAAAGAAGATGGTAACTGTTTACTCCATGTAAACTGGATGCAGGAATTCTATTAATGCAGACTACAATCTTAGTAGTCTTAGTAGTACAAATCTTGCCTTTTGAACAATGAATCATGCTGCTTGCTTATGTTCAGCTGATAAATTACCAGGAGTTTTAGTTCCTTTTCACATGGGCTTCCTCCCAATACAAAGCTCCCACATACTTTATACATTTGACTTTTTTTTTCATATAAGGCCTAAACTTGTGATCAGAAGAAGCAGTAGCTAACTACTTCTGTATTGTTGTGATAAAAACCGGCATTAATGTAATCACCAAGAACTGAACCCTGTTGCTATCATGGCATTTCCTGTTAGCATTTTTCAATGTGTTTACTGTGACACAATGCACTACAAACTAGCCAAGTAAAGTTGATGTGACTGAAGCAATTTATACATTCATAAAGCTTTATCTTATGATGTACACTACTGAGATTAATTTATGTTTCAGTGTGTTATGTGAGTCCAGACAACTGCTTCAATTGAACAAAATATAATTATTAATAATAATATGTGCCGCAGTTCCAAGTTCGCTGGCTCAAGGTTGAATCAGTTTTGCATCCTTCCGAGGTTGGTAAAATGAGGACCCAGATTGTTGGGGGCAATATGCTGACTCTGTAAACTGTTTAGAAAGAAGGCTGTAAAGCACTCTGAAGCAGTATATAAATTGAAGTGCTAGTGCTATGTATTATTTGAAAACAGCTACTATTTACAATCTTCCCAATCCCATGTATATATACTTCACAGCATCTTGTCTAAAACCTTTATAATAACATGAAGTATTTCTGAGATCTATTTTGTGCTATTAAAAAATATTATCTTAAGGCATATCTGCATTGCACCCTTCAGCAAATCTCGTTCTGTGTTCATGCCATCTTGACTCTTAAGCCTGCTTGTCATACAAGCACAGGCAATAAATTTAAACCTACTGGACTTTCACTCTCTTTGTTTAAGAATCAAGTTATATATATTGAGGAGAATGATTTTGTCCTCCGCCTGTACTTCATGCCCTTTTGGTATCTATATATCTACAGTATATCTATATCTGGCACTCACTCTCTCTCTCCATCCCTGTCTGTCTGTCTGTCTTAAAAGGGCATGAAGTACAGACAGAGGACAAAATTATTCTCCTCAATATATTACAAGGTTAAATGCTTTGTTTGCCATGGAGGAAAGCGATATAATTGAATCCAGCGAGCTGGATCCTTCTCTATGCCTCCCAAATAGCAGCAGCAAATCCTGAAAGTTTCTGTTGCTGAAGACTGAAACAAACTTGAACACAGATGAATTCATCATCATAGTATGAGAGCCATATGGGCCAATTAGTGAGTCACTGGAATGACAAACTCCAGGGATGCTGATCACGTTGGATGTGGTGCAAAAGATGATTCCTGACTCTGACTCAGAAACTACATGAAATACATATAAGAATATGTCATAAATCTCTGGGTGCATTTCTCTCTGTGTTGAAAACAGCTGGGATGTGTGCGTGTGTGTGTGTGATATAAGACTTCTTAGTAAGTAGCTGCTCCAGCCATGGAGAGCTTGTCCCCAATAGGTTGCTTTGATGCCTTCTTGGTTACCTTCCCAACAGTCAGTGAAAACCAGCTATTTTGTTGGTTAGTTTTTATTTTAACTGCTTATGACCACAATTCAGACCAGAATTGCCATTGCTCAGCAAAGGGGGTTAAGTGAGTTGCACCTGATTTTATGACCTTGTTGCCATGGTTGTTAAGTGAATCTCTGCAGTAGTTAAGGTTAAGGGAATTACACAGTTGTTGAGCAAATCCAGCTTTCCTCATTGACTTTGCTTGTAAGAAGCTGGCTGGGAAGGTCACAAATGGCCTCGGGATGCTGCAACTGTCATAAATATATGCTGGCTGCCACTTGTCCAAATTTTGATCATGTGACCTTGGGATGCTGCGATGGTCATAAGTGAAAGGACCAGTCATAAGTCACTTTTTTCAGTACCATTGTAACTTTGATCAGTCACTAAACGAATGGTTATAAGTTGAGACTACCTGTATATTTGCTAGCTATCATAAAGAGTGATCCTCCAAGAAAAACAAGTTTTTGAAAGTTATGTTTTAAAATAACATTTTGAAATAACTTATAAAATCTCCTTCTGCTTCAGAGTAAGATAAATATGTGCACAGGTAGAATTTTGAGTAGGTAAAATCAGTTTTTCTTTCTTTTAAAGCAGATGCTACCTCAGCTTTATTTTCTTTGCATAGAGTCCATACCAGGGGTGAAATCCAGCAGGTTCTGAAGAACCAGTAGTGGACATTTTGAGTTGTTCGGAGAACCGGTAGCGGAAATTTTGAGTAGTTTGGAGAATTGGCAAATACCATCTCTGGCTGGCCCCAGAGTGGGCTAGAAATGGGGATTTTGCAATATCCTTTTCCCAGGAGTGGGGAGGGAATGGGGATTTTGCAGTATCCTTCCTTTGAAGTAGGGAGGGAATTGAGATTTTGCAGTATCCTTCCCTGCCATGCCCACCACACCACACCAAGCCACATCCATAGAACTGGTAGTAAAAAAAATTGGATTTCACCACTGGTCCACACAGGCTTTGCTTCAAGTGAACAAAATGCCAAAAGGAGTAAATAACAAGGGAATGGCTAGCCAGCCTCACATCTGCTATTGAAGGAAAGGAATATTAAAAAATAGGCTGAAATATGTAAATAGCAGTCTCAATTCCATCACTGGGAATTCAGTCTTCTGTATCTTTTAATCACAGCAAAACAACGATTTCTCATAGAAATAATTCCCCAAGAACTATGGAATACTAGGCTATTGATCTCCATGTAAATCATACAAAGAAACAGAAGTCGCTGTTGTGCACTGATGACATGACAGCTGCAGCTTGGCACACAATTAATAATGAGACATAGTAAATAAAATTCGCCACTCAGGAATAGCTTCATTAAACATATCTCAAATAGGCATGTTAAATGTCAGATACTGACTCCTCATACATTACAGTAAAGCATTGATTCTTTGGTTTATTGAAACTGCCATGGAATGGTTAGCCTTTTGTGCCAAAACCAAAGAAACAATGTTATACTTTATAGCACAGGGGTGTCTGATGCATGCTGGGAGTTGAAATCCACAAATATTAAAGTTGCCAAGGTTGGATACCCTAGCAATAGCACTCAGACTTATATATCACTTCATAGTGCTTTACAGCCCTCTCTGGGGCAGTTTACAGAGTCAGTATATTGACTCCAACAATCTGGGTCCTCATTTTACCCACCTCGGAAGGATGGAAGGCTGAGTCAACCTTGAGCCTGGTGAAATTCAAACTGCCAAATTGTAGGCAGTCGGCACAAGTAGCCTACAACCTGGCTATAGCTCTTCCCGATTTCCCTAGCTCATCCCCACATTATACAACCAGAGTCACAGGTATAAACCTCATCACCGTTGGTGTTTGGGTCACATCAAGGATCTTTTTGCTCATGACTAGATGGAAGTTACTACAGCTAAAGTTAAGATGTCTTCAGTATGAGTACGTTCATGCCTCATTCCTTTCAACTCATCTCAAATGCCTTGAAAGCAATGCGAGGATGGAGAAGGAAAATTAAGCTGAGAGATATCAGTTGTACAAGTACGACTGCTGCCTTTCACTTAACGGGAAAAGAATAGGACTTGAATGGAGAAATGGATGATAGCATGGTGTTAGAGGACAGAATGAGGACAGAGTGCAGTTTACTCCTTTAGGATGGTAGATGTGCAATAAGATTGAATTGGCAGTCCAGCTGAGTTTTGGGGAAAAAGGGATGTTTAGTGTGGCCTGTTGCATTTTGTTGTTTCTATTTGCCTCATGCAACATCTCATGGGCTGGCCCTGAATTGCATTGCTTATATGTACCCTATGACTATCATTATGTGTTGTACCTTATGATTCTTGACAAATGTATCTTGTCTTTTTATGTACACTGAG
>JANHFT010000809.1:486805-500875 GCA_032467955.1 Pseudoxenodon macrops | reverse complement strand
ACATTCTAATATCTTATGCATAATCATCTCATTGGTTGGTATATTTTCAAGTTTCCAACATTGAGCATAAACAATTCATGTTGCTATTACTATGTGTAAAATAATTTTGTACTTTTATAATGGATTAGTATCATAGTACTTAGCGAACAAAGACTGAACATGAAAAAGCTAAGTAGGGTTGAACCTGGTTAATACTTGGATGGGAGATCACCAGGCAATTCCAGGGCCATAGTTTAAAAAAATTCCTAAAGAAAGCAATGGGGATCTATTTCCATATTGCTGTTGTCAAAAATATGTCCATGAAGTGACAAAGAGTTGAAGTTCCTCCTTAATATAGATATAACATGTGATCATTTTGATGGCAGTCCTTATTGATGCAATTTCATGAAACAGTTTGATTCTTTTCTCAATTACATTAATACTGTTGTGTCAGCAAATCAGAGGTACCTGTGTTTTGCCATTGGATTTCCCAGAATTTGTATTCTGAGATCTGAAAAAAACGTAACACAAAAGTGGTAATCAGTAAGGGTTGTGATTAAATTGAGGCTCCCCCCACCCCTGAGGAAACTAATGAATGTAATTAGTATTTGTGGGGTTTGGCAGCCTCAAAGTAGAAAAATAGGATATACATGTACGTATAGATATACATGTACACATACATACACAGGCGTGGGGGGAGGGGGAGAGAGAGAGACTGGTAGACATGTTTCTCGGCCTTGGCAACTTTAAGATACCCATGTTTCCCCGAAAATAAGAATAGGCCTTATTTTCTTTTGGCTTATAGGCTTATTTCTTTGGGCACTAGGGCTTATTTTCGGGGGTGTTTTTCCCCCATGTATGGGAGGCCCACTTCTTCTGCTTTCTAGCGGCGGGGTAGGAGGCCTTGCAGAATGGCAGTGCAACCACTGGGGTGGGGTGGAGCTGCAACCTGCACTGGCTTACCTCAGAGCTTACCTCAGAGCCCTCACAAACAGGCCACACATGTCCCAACACCTGCCTCATCTTGTGGCGGCAGCTCCAGCAGCCCCGTTCAGCAGGACCTCATGTGATCGCTGACCCACTTCTGTTTGCTTGCGGTCGCAACGGAACAGGAGGCTGAGTGATGCACCGGTAATGTGGCCACGAGGTGAGGTGGGGTTGGTGAAGCCACCCCACGTGCCCTGGACTAGCTTACCTTAGGTCGACTGCATCATCACACCACTTGGCATGGGTACCACTTGGCCTGGGCTCCTGCTGCACATGGCTGTTGGTGCTGCTGCCACGAGGCAGGTGTCAGGGCGTGGATGGCCTGGCTGAGGGAGCCCTGAAGTAAGCTGGGCAACTCTGCCTCGCATCGTTGCCACCGCACCACGAGGAACCAGATGGAATGGGTGGCCAGCCAGCTGCGCAGGCTCTTAAGTAGGGCTTATTTTGGAGGTAGGGCTTATATTAGTGCACAAGTAAAAATATGCTAGGGCTTATTTTGGGATAGGACTCATTTTTAGGGAAACAGGGTATATAGACTTCAACTCCCAGATTTCCCCAGCCAGGTTGAGAATCACTGAGAGAGAGAGAGAGAGGTGAGTGGGTGTGGGAATCAACACAAAGCACCTAATATGCAAGACTGACAATCAAAGTGCCTGGATTCCCTCTCTTGTGTGGAGTGTTACATCAGTTATTCCCAAGCTGACAAAATACACTGATGCATTGCAAAAGAATGGCTACTCTGCTGTGATAATAATTAAATGTTGCATACTGTGAAAGTGAAGCATCTGTTGACGGTACCATTGCATGCTGTTTCTCTGCATGGTGTCTTTTTCTATCCTTGCCTTTTTCCAACCAACTGTATCATAATAAAGGATTCTCTGCATTGAGTTAGATTGCCTTGCCGTACAGATCAGGAGAGGAAGCTGCTGTTTTTCTGCAGGTCTTACATTACACCGGCCTTGTTGTGAATACATTAGGAAGTTCAGAAGAAGGACTCATGCAGAGTCACAGGGAGCTGGACTCAAAGGGGTCAAGTCAGCCTTCATTGTATCAGAAGATTTAAATCGGACAGCTCAGCACTCTGATCTTTCTTCTTTGCCGCCATTCTAATCATGCTCTATCTCTATGGTCTGCCGCCTTCCTCCAGCAGCGCAGATAAAACAAAACGAAAAGAAACGAAAACCTCAGAGAAATCCAGCAATAATCATATAATGGGGGCACAAAATAAGAAGAATGCCATTCATCAGCTAGTCAGAACAAAAAAACCCAGAGGCTGGACAGGATCTGACAGTGGGACATCAAATGTCATACCAGTATGGTTTTGTGGTGACTCAATGGGAAAGATCCAACGACGGGGAAAAGTGGAATAAATTAATGATTTGGAGGCCAAAGAAGTTTGGTCCTCAGTGATCAGAGACTCCATTCTCAGAAGAGGTTTCCCTTGGGAGATTTTAGGAGGCTTGGATGAGGCTAATCCAAGCACAACCAAATACCAGTAATCAGTACAGGTAGTCCTCAATTTACAACAGTTCATTTAGTAGCTGTTCAAAGGTACAACCATACTGAAAAAAGTGACTTATGACTGTTTTTCATATTTACGATTGTTGCCATGGTTCAGACATTTGGCAATTGGTTCATATTTATGATGGCGGCACTGTCCCGGGATCATGTGATCATCATTTGCGACCTTCTGACAAGCAAAGTCAATGGGGAAGCCAGATTCATTTAACAATCCTGCTACTAATTGAACAACTGCAATGATTCACTTAACAACTGTGGCAAGAAAGGTTGTAAAATGGGACAAAACTCACTTAACAACTGTCTCACAGAATTTTTGGGCTCAACTGTGGCCGTATGTTGAGGACTATCTGTACACTAAACAACAAAGAAGAGCTACCATCCATTGAGAGAAACTAGATCTTTATTTTTCTAAAAATCTTTTTAATAAAAAGTATATACCGGTAGATGAGGACAATTTGATTTTTGTTTGTTTCCTTCTGTTTTCCTTTCACAACTTTGTACTTCCGGTCAAGCTGCCTTGTGCGTGGAAAGGTCTCCCCTCCAAGGCCTCCTCAGGAATCCCATTTCATCAGCTACTTTTTCTGAACCAATCCTAGCTTTATTTCTGCCCACCTAAGAAGAGTTCTGCTGACTCGATCCATAGACATTATAAACTGGGCAAAGGAAAGAGTTCTCTTCTAGCCACCTCAGTAGATTTCAAGGCCACTTTGGCCCCTGCTGTCCAGTCAATACTGAGCTAATGCTGGCACAACATTTACTGACTCCTATCCTGCCTCTCGTGCCTCAGTTTCTTTTTTGTCTCTTGCCCCAGCTACCTGATTTCCTGCCAAAGGAATGGGAGACAAAGCCTAAGGGATTTTATATATCTTCAGAGAGGCTTTAACTCATGCCAGAATAAGGATAGAGGCCGGATGCAGGAACGTTTCTGACATTTGCCTGATGAATTCTTCACATATGCTGACCAGATTCACAGATCTCCTTAATATTCCTTGTTTGCTTTTGTTTTAATGTGATGTATAAATCCATCTTTTCTGATTTATAAATCATAGCTTTTTATGGACAAGCAGGGCCGTAGCCACGGGGGGGCCACGGGGGGTCCTGGCCCCCCCAAAATTTTGATTGGCCCCCCCAAATGTAGAGGTCTGGCTACGGCCCTGCCTCGCCCTTAAAGAGAGCCTGTGCGAAAGGCGTGAAAGGAGGAGCCGCTCCTTTGCCTGGGCGAGTGGCGTCGCTGCTGCGTTCTCCTCGCGGGGAATACCCGCCTTCTAAACGTGGTCTTACACCCACCCACCCCTCGGGGGAAGGGGAACTGAGGGGTCCTGTGGCCGGGTGAACAGCGCAAAGCGCACGTGTCTCTTTGTTTAAGGGATGAGGTTGTCGGATGAATGGGGAGGGGGAAGGCGAGCGAAGGAAGCAGAGGCGCCCTTTTGACTCGCCTGGGGACGGGGGTCTAGCAGATCACCCCGCGGCAGTGTGCGGTGGAGCTGCCGCTTTCCGATTCCGAGCCCTTTTGTGCGGGATCGCCAGGATCTGCTTCGCCTGCTACGTCCCATCCTCCTCCCGGCGATCGTCTCCCTGCCGTAGGAAGATGTTGGCGTTTTTCTATTACAGTCCCTCTCTTAACACGCGCATTGGAAGTTGCCTCCCGATTCACTGCGGTGCATTCCCTTGTCCTCCCCCCCCACTTGGGTTAAAACTGGTTCCCAACTTGGCGATCGCGCCGGATCTACTGGCCAGTTCCTCTTAAACCGTGAGATAAACGTTCACCTTTCGACCGGTTGTCATCGCGTTGTTCTCTCTCCTGCCATATGGGATATGCAGTCACCTATACGGGAAGCGCTGGACACCTATGAGTTGGCCCCCAAAATTTTTTGTTTTGCCCCCCCAAATGTAGAGGTCTGGCTACGGCCCTGGAGGGAGAGGTATCTCATTGATTAGTCTAATGAGGATGGCTTATTTTTTTATGTTTGCAGATTTTTCAGTATTCTGTTTCTATAGAACAATTCTGATTTCTTTAAAAAAAAATTTTTTTTTAAACCTTGACCTCTTTTGTATGGAGAATGATTTGAAGACATTCAAAATATGTTTAAATTGTCATTACAGCATGATGGGGTTTGATGATGATGAAAAAGGAATAATACCGAGATTCTGTCAAGATCTTTTCTATCAAATAGCAGAAAAAGAAACAGAACAGGTACTGCGATGCTTACATCCTCATCAGGTTGGGATTGAAATTTTTTTTTTAGCCTGTAATAATTACATGTGCATTTCATCATTAGTTTCTGGAATTCAGATGGAATTAAAATAAAATTTCTTCGTAATAGTGCTTCAACTGTGATAAGTCTTCTTTAGCTGAGGTAGATATAAGTTAAAATTTATAAAAGTGCATATAAAGAACAATGTGATGCAGGTAAACTTTATGTCATCTGAAGTCTTTCAGTAAGAAAATTAAAACTTCAGATGCATGCTAGGATTTTTAAATTTTAAGTTTGTAGATTTGATACATATTGTCAAACATATGTAGTTAAATAGCATCAGAAACTTATTCTATTCCTTCAGGTAAGGGTTTTTGCATACTATGCTTTTATTTCACCCAAGATGCATATATTGATATATTGAAACAGTTTCGCAGGCATTATGAAGTTGGATCACCAACCTCATAGTTTGGCTAGTATTACAGAATAATGTAATGTAATGCAATGCTTTTGTTAAAAGTGAACAAAACATGCTTACAACTGTATCATTTTAAACCAGGGGTGTCAAACGTTCTGGCCCAGCTGCCGGACCAAGGAACACAGCACAAACAGCGTCCGAATAAACCTTGTTTTAATATTAACAAACTACTAATTCTCTGTCTAAGCAGTCGTTCTAAATTCCAGGAATTTATAAATCACTCTTCTCGGTGCAACAGCTGTTAATTCACCTTAACAGCTGGCAATAGTCCAAGCAAAAAGGACCACAAGTCCGACAAAGAGTCTTTCTGATAACAGCACACAATCTTACTGTTGTTGGCAATATGCACAGAAGCAATTATCCCCAAGCCTTACTCCTGAGTAGTCTGTCTCCTCAGAAGCCAGTCCGGCCTTTTGGCAGCTCTGAGCGCGCACGCATTGAGAACAGGCTCCTCCTCTTCTTCTTCTGCACTCATGACAGCCACTGGAAGTTCTGAAGGCCCTGGCTGAATCCCTGCCTCTGGCACCGAGTCTTCTCCAGTCTCCTCACTGTCTGACTCTGGTGCCAGCTGCACAGGCCGCTGGCGAATCACCACACCAGCCATCTCGCTGTCTGAATTAGCTACCAGCTGCACAGGCCGCTGGTGGGCCACAATAACGGGATGCTTAGATCTGGCCTATGAGGCTGCCCTGGAAACGGTGAAGCACCAGCCTGCGGTGCCTCTGCCAGTGAAAATGGAGCTCAGGAGGGCCTCCTGCAGCCTTCTACCAGCGAAAACAGCCCCCCTCCCCAGGTCAAGCATAACCCTGATGAGACCTCAATGAAATCGAGTTTGACACCCCTGTTTTAAACCATTACTGACTGGGGCAGAAAGAAAGGTCTGAGACAATGATATTTGATTATTGTTCTAGAAATTGTTAGGGTCTATATACATTTGGCCATTCATCCTGATTAAGATATCAGCATATCTTTTTGGAAAAGCGTTTTTAGGCTGTGAGATTGGTGTCTTAAGCATCTGTAAGTTTTAAGGCATCTATTTTGCCTATGAGGAGCTTCTGTCCACCAATGGAGCAATAGGTCGCAAAATTTTTGCTTCGCCTTCTATGGAGATTCTCTGAGTCATAAGAAGTCCTTGGATCACACTTTTGCAGCTTCCATTGTCATATAGTCAGCTTTATTTTCCCAAAGTACGTAACCAGCAATCAAACTTTTTCTTACTATTAGACTACTTATCATCTTGAAATCAGCTACTTTGAAGTCTATAATGAAAAAATTCATGATTTGCTTATCTTCAGAGATGAAAATGGAGAGAAGAAACAACCTGTAAGTTAAAATGTTAATTTTAAGTAACTAGTCTGGGTTATTTTATTTTTCGATCTGTTATTTTGTTCTATTACTCTGTTTTAACTCTTGCTTTTAAACCTTGCCTGATGCAATTCTTACAGTGAAGTACATTAATATTCTTTGTGGTTTATAAATAAAATGTAAAGTGAAACAACTTTTTCCAGAATTTTCACATTTTTATTGTGTTTCATTGAGATCTTAATGTTGTACACTGCCTGTATGTGAATTGGGTGGCAACATAAAAGTGTTTGGTAAATAACTGAAAATAATTAATTCTTTTAAAACATTCACATTTCTAATCAGCATTTTTTTTTAATTAAAAGCTTCGTGTAAGAGAACATCCAGTCTTTGGGCCATATGTGGAAGACCTGACAGCGTAAGGGATTATCCAATGATGCCTTTTCTCTGATAGAATGGTATCTTCCAGGAGAAGTTATTTCTTCTTTCAGTCTTTCTGTTTTCTCCAAATCTGCTCTTGAACTGGTTTGGGGAATATGTACAGTTGTAAGGAGGGGACTTAGAATTGATAGGAAGTTTGTTTGTGCAAAGAGGAAGTACCTGGATATTCTTGGATTAGCCCATATATTTTAGTTTCTGATTTTTTCTATGAGTGTCTGGGTACTGAACTGCAGCTTTATTTGATGATACGAAATATAACAAGAAGTTTACCCTTATTTCTTAGCTGTTGTAAATAATGAAATTCAGTCCTCAACTAATAAAATTTCCTGTGGATATTCTCTCTCTCATTAACTTCCTTCTCTTCTCCAGACTTCATTTTATTTTATCCATTGACCTTTGGGGTCCTATTTCCAAATTGATATTTATTATTTAGACTTCCAATAGAACAGTCATCCATCTTGATTCTCCTTTACTTGGTCCCTTGATCAGTTTTCCAGACCTCAATCTACCCAGTATGGATTCTCCTCAGTCAATTATAAGCTCTAGTCTAGTCCAACATTTTGCTTTGATTTTCTACTTAGAAGATAGATTGCAAATATTTAGTTTATAATCCCATTTAATTGGTTCTTGTGGCCCAACAAGCAAGTAAAAAATATATTTCTCTGTAAACTATTGTGGGTTATGAGCAAGTATGCCAGTATGTGTTTATTGTTCTGTATCTATATCTGTGTACTAATACTGCATTATACTATTAAAACTAAGAAATATAATTTAAGCAGATTGCTTCATATGTATCAACATTCATTTTTCTGACTAGATAAAATTATCCCTTTCCTTTTAGGAATGCTGTTAATTCTTACTCTGATATCCAGGTAAAATTTTGTTACTTAAATATAAATTATGAATCTTTCAATAGAATGTATAAAGATATAACCATTAACTATACTCTAGTAAAGAAAAGATTATAGAGTAATGGAGAAAGAGTATGTTACTTTTGTGTGGTATTAAAATATTTGAACTAGTAATAAGTACTGGCATCTTAGTACAAAGTTCCTTGCATTATCAGTATTTTTAATTCATTTTCTTTACAAATTCAGCAAGAATTTGAGAAAGACTCTGCTTTTTATTTGCATACTGTATAATTTCAAGAAGAAACTGTCTACAAAGAAGTAACAGATTACAAACATAAAATACAAATGCTAACCCAGTTCTGTAATAAATAATTGGGCAAGCAATTCTGCTTGTTTCTCCTGTATATATAAAATAGCATATGGAAGCCTTTTTAAAAAATCAATGCAACTCTTTGCTTCCCCATTTCTCCTCCAAGATGAGACCATCCATTATTTACCAAAAAGAATCTAGTAATTTGTTATTATCATTATTCTACTGATATGTATAGTTGGAACCAAGCAACGTGGGCCTGGGGAAGAGTGAGTAGTTAGAAGATTGAGGAAAGCTTCACTTTAATGACCAATTGAAGGCTCGGGAAGACAGCAGAACTCAACTGAAGAGGGAAAGGCAATGTGAACTATTTGATTGAGAGATAGGCTTCACCTATTACTCTAAGGGGCCAGCAAGATGCTATTGAACTTAAGATAGATAGAGATGATTTAGGTACCTATTTTTCCAAATGAATGTTTTTAAATTTTGAATGTCTTATTAAATTAAAAGATAGCTAAGTTCTATATGTATGTTATATCTGTTTTATTCACATTAGCTGTTCTCATGCTTACTTTGAAGTAATAATGGGATAGAAAGTGCTTTTAAACATTTGCACCTCCTCTCTTTTCATCAGAATTGGCTCCAGCTAGGAAATAAGCATAGAGCTACTGCTGCCACTGGCATGAATGACAAGAGTTCTCGATCACACTCTGTTTTCACATTGGTGATGACACAAACCAAGGTAGTATGAGGACTGTCTTAAAAGGTTGTGTATATGTTGTGTACATGTGCTGGTGTACACTTATAAGATTTTTCAAACATTGAAAATGTTAATCAAATAACTTCCCTTTCTGAAGGAGATTAGCTTTTTAACGATATAGTATTCTGACAGCTGAAAATGCAAAGACTCTGCAAGCGCTAATAATAAAAGTCACGGAGCACAGTACAAACACATTGTGACCAAAATTAAATATAAATAATATCAGTGAGGGGTATAACAACCAACCTTAGAATTGACAATTAAGATATCAAATTGGTGGATAGCTTCTGTCTTTTGGCAGAAGAGGAACAAACAGTCATTAAATACTTACAGACTAATGCTTGGTGGAGCAGCCTTGAAGGCTTTGAAACAGATATTTAGATAGTGTGACATGTCTATAACTACAAAGATCAGAATAGTGCAAGCCATGATATTTCATATGATCGATGTCAAAGAAGCAGGATATGAAAAATACTGATTGTTTTGGTGTTGGAGAAGATTCCTGCGAATATTGTAGGCAGCCAAGGAAACTAACTAAAATGCATAATAATAAAATGTTATTGTTCTAATAATAATAACCATCACCATAATAATCAAAATAATCTTGAGTGTTGCCCACTTTAACCTATAGCAGAGTTAGTGATTGTTCCTATTTAGTAGGTATCTATCCATGAAACCGGTCTCTAATTTTAGCTACAGATTTTTCTTTCTATCCTTTCATTTTTAATGTGCTGGCAGCATTTATTGACTATGCATGTTATTGCTATTAAAATTGTAAATGTTGGAGAGCCACAGTGTATGAAGGAGGAGATCCTTCTGCATTTGTTATAAATATGTCAACTGATTCAATGCTATGGGGAATTTATAGTGTGTTTAATCATAATGATTTGTTTATTTATTTGTTTTAGACAGAGATTGTGGAAAAGAAAGAATACGAACATAGAATCATTAGTCGTGTCAATCTAATAGACTTAGCAGGGAGTGAACGCTGCTCTACAGGTCAAACCAGTGGAGAAAGACTGAAGGTAAAATGTATACATAAGCAGTTTTCTAATGGAAGTGCTTGCCTTGTTTGTGTCATTCTCCATACCAAGCAGATATGCTGCCACAGATTTTGAATGTTGATGGATTTGATTGCAAAATAAATAGCACATATGATCATTTATAAGAGTTTTTGATCACCTAATTATTGCCAGCTCCATACATCTTATAAGAGTAAAACAAGCAGAAATCAGTCAATTTATTGCAGTCTTAGACCAGTACAAGAGGTTCATGAGTAATCTGAGCAATTATAAATCTCTCTTAAAAAACAGTAAATAAAATGTGAAACAAAATTAAAATGCGTCTATAAAACAAGTTGACTAGAACCCGTGAGTCAATTCCAAAAGGAGCAATCTATGTCTAGCTATAAACGAGTCGGTAACATGCATAAAATCAATGTCAACAATAAATTGTTAGTCTAAAACAATAGCATCAATCCCTCAAATTTTATATGTTTATAGTAAGAACCAACAATACCAAGTCTACAACATCAAAATACATTTATTAATCAGCATCACTATACAAGTAGCCTTCAACATACAACTGTCGCTCAGCAATCATTTGAAGTTATGAATGAACTCCCAAGGAGTACTTATGACCAGATTTTGAAGTTCTGAGAACTGCACACCTGTGGTCACATGACCGAATTTTGGTTGCTTGGCAGCTGACCCACATTTATGGCTGTTTGCAGCGCCCACAGTCACGTGTCCATGTTTTACAATGTTTTTGTGGAAAACCAGCATTTACTTCCGATTTTTATCATATCTGGCTCATAATAGACAAAGCATTCATTTAATAATTACCACAAAAAAGGTCAGAAAATTGGATCAATCACATGGGTGATCCACTTTATGACCATCACAACTTGTGACTGTTATGGGTAGGCTCCATTATAGTCCTAAGTCGAGGACTATCTATAAGAGTATAGACCGTGTTTCCCCGAAAATAAGACAGGGTCTTATTTTCTTTTGATGCCCGAAATATGGCCGTGGCCTTATTATCGGGGGAGGGTCGGGCAGGAGATGGGGCAGGGCGGGCTGCGAGATGCGCATCTTACTGGAATCTGGCAGCTCTGCCGCGTCTTTTGGCCGGTCTGTGCAGGGAAACACCTTGCACAGTAAAGAAAAACTTCTTGCAAGTGTGAGCAATTAACAACTTCTTGAACTCGCGTGAAGTTTTTCTTTATTGTGCACAGACTGGCAAAGAGACGTGACGGAGCTGCCAGACTCTGGTAAGATGCGCATCTTGTGGTGGGGAGCAATTTGGGAGTGGTAGGTTAGGCAGGAGATGAGGCGGGGCAGGTCGGGCAGACTAAAGATGCTAGCCAGATGAATACTTGCTAGGCAGATTTTTTTCCTTATTTTTCTCCCCCAAAACTAAGGTGCATCTTATACTCAGGTGCGTCTTATACTCTGAAAAATATGGTATACGCCTTAGACTTATATACCACTTTACAGCACTCTCTGGACAGTTTGCAATGTCAGCATATTGCCCCCACCAACCTGGATCCTCATTTTACCAACCTCAGATGGAAAGCTGAATCAACCTTGAGCCAGTCAGGATCGAACTCTAAGCTGTGGGCAGAGTTTGCCTGCATTCTAACCACTGCGCCACCAGAACTCATGGGCCTATCTTGACACCATCATTTTATTATATTTCTATTAATATGGTTTGATTTTTCTTGAATATGTCTAGGTGTAGGGGCCTTGATTTTCGAGGGTATCAGTTGCAAATTGAGAGTAGAAAACAGTTGTATTGTATCCTAACTATTTGTCCATGGTATTCAGAGCCATGTGATGGGGTTACAATTTGTAAAGCTCCCAACTGGCCTTTGCAATGCTGACTAGTCCCAACAAAGTTGCAGGGCACCAGGCTGGAGAAGGTGGTCCTATAATATTCCAGTGCTGAAAATCTATTTCCACAGGAAATCAGGATTTTAAACATATTGATGTTTCATTTTAATCAATACAGGAAGGAGCAAGCATAAACAAATCCTTGTTAACTCTGGGAAAAGTTATTTCTGCACTATCCGAGCAAAGTCAAAGCAGGAAGAAGTTATTTGTTCCATACCGTGACTCTGTTCTTACATGGTATGTATCTATTTTTAAAAACTGTAAGAGAAACTTGTTTGGCATTTGTCCTGAACGTTGTTGCTCAGTTATTATAATAATAGGCAGTTATAACAGTAAATATTAGAACTGCAGGTAGTTTTTAACTTACGCCATTCCATTTAGTGACCATTTGAAGTTACAACGGCACTGAAAAAAGTGTCTGTTTATATTATTACCATGTTTCACACTTATGACAGTTCAGCATCCCCCATGGTCACATGATCATAATTTAGATGCTTGACAACTGACACACCTTTATGACAATTGCGGTGTTCCAGAATCATGTGATCACTTTTTGCAAACTTCTGACAAGCAAAGTCAATGAGGGAGCCAGATTCACTTAACAACTGGGGCAAGAAAGGTTGTAAAATGGGGCAACATTTACTTAGCAACTATCTCGCTTAGCAACAGAAATTATGGGCTCAATTTGGGTTGTAAGTTGAGGACTACCTATATATCTGTATATTCTATACAGAATGATTGCATTCTATTCGTTTTAGCAAAATAACCTATCTTTCTGCCAGTGTATTTAAATACTTTCGTCTTTCCAGAAAGCAAAATATATGATGCTATATGCTATATGAAGCTCATCATATTTTGAGGCCTATATTTTGTCAAAAGAGTGGAGTTTGGGTGCTTAATAACAATCTTATGCCTACCTACTCATCCTGAAGTTATAATCCTTTGCTTACTTACTTGGGACTTATGTCTCAGACAACACATGTAGGATTTCATTGTCACTTTTAATATTTTAATAATTTTTCTCAATTTAAGGGTTTAGTTGTCCGAGCCAAGGGAGAATAGGATCAGACCAAAAAAAAACTTGCTTCAACAAGTTTGTTTCAAGATCTTTCATATCTCATACAAATTGCACAACCTTAAATGAACATAGAGTTCATTTAACATATGAGATGAGTTTAAAACTCAAGAATAAAATGGGTCAGTTTAAGACTGAAGCTAATATATATTTATAAAGATTTCTATATTAACATAACTTTCTTAAGTTTTTCAGAAAGGATTGGAATACATAAAAGTACAGTTGGCATCTCAAATGTATTTTATTTAATCTGCATTGATTATGTATACACCTGGCTAAAAATGAATAATACCTTAATATTTGGTAGATGGAAGGCAATGCTTCAAGTCCTTCAGTCCCAAAGCTCATTTTAATAGCTTCTTCAGTAGCTTCAAAGCCAAACTAGGTACTTCTTTTTAACTCGTGTCCTAGCCAACCTGTAATATGTTGAGTATACTTTGATTAGCTGGTGTGACACTGTTTGTCAAATAAATCTACATCTTATTTGCAATCCTAATACGGCATCACAAACCTAATGAAACGTCCTCTAACTATTTGCATTGCTTTACCTTTACTAGTTCTTACAGTGCTAAAAGGAGGAATATACCAGGGAAAGAAATACAGGTAGTCTTCAACTTACAATCAGTTGCTTAGCGACCGTTTTAAGTTATGACAGACCTCTGTGGGGGTTCTTAGGGCCCAGCTCTGAAATTCTGACAGCTGCCCTTCCTACACACACGTGATTGCATGTTGGGTGCTCGGGCTGCATTTAAGGCCATTTATTTCCAGTTTATGGCAAAAACGTCCCTCAGTGAATCATTGGTTTACTTAACAACTGCCACGTTCACTCAACAAGCAGTGCCAGAAGGCTCGTTGATCAGGTGGTTGACCTGTTTTACAGCTATCATGATTTATGATCATAATGGGCATTCTGTTCATAGGCTGAGGACTATCTGTAATGTTAAAAAGGCTTCTGGACACCTGTCTCTTTTGAAGTTTAAGTGGATGCCCCAGAAAGATTCTGTAGTTCTTCTGATCCTTTTTCTTATTGAGTGCCAAAAATGGCAGCATGCGTGCCGGCACACAACCGCACCCCATGCACACTACGCATGCGCACATCCCCCCCGCATTTGCCTCTCGTTGGGCCGTTTTTCGCCCTTCAGAGGTTTCAGGAGGCTGGGTGCTGGAGCTGACAGGGCAACACTTTGTGTGCCCTCAGAAATAAATGGATCTGCGTGCCACCTGTGGCATGCGTGCCATAGGTTCGCCATCACTGTCCTAGCCAATCAATGATCAAA
>JANHFT010000809.1:437099-447429 GCA_032467955.1 Pseudoxenodon macrops | reverse complement strand
TACATTGACATTCAAAAGCAGCTCTTAGGCTGTAAGGAAAGAAGAAAATGAAATAATATTTTTTCTGACCTTATATGTTAAAATCTGAATCTAGAGAAACTTTTATTTTCTCATGATGAAAAGTAATATTTCTCCTTGTCATAAAACAGACAATTTATGTGGGTTTTCTGTGTGCATATATGCCAGTGTCTTTGCTATGTGCAGAGGAATCAAGAATCTTGGTTTGGCAAAAATGGTCACTTAGGCAACAAAGTGGCTTAAGATATAGTTCAAAGTAAGAGGGAAGCTTCTTCCTTATTCTCCTCACCTAACTCTCCTGTCAGAGGATAACAGAATTTCATAATAAAACGACCACAGGAAGAGATGAAAACCTATGTTTAGAATCTTTTTTTTAAGAGCACATGTTTTGTTTAAATGCGTGCACATCCTTCTGGCTGGAACATCTGTTTCTAACTGGTTGTTCCTCTTGGCTGCTTTTCAATTGGATTTCCTTGAGCAGGTCCAAAGCTTGTCACCTTAGCCAGGGTCTGTTAGCTATCACCACTGGTCCCACATTAAGTAGGAGGTTCAGGGCTAAGCTAATAACTCTTCTGCTTTCTGACTGATCACAGCATTTCTTGTGGTGGCTACTTATCATGTTAGCTCCTCAGGGAAGTTGCCTTCTTTGTCTGTGTCTTTTTGTAGAAACTGTTTTCTTCCGTTCTCTTCTGTCATTCCTGCAGTTGCATTAGGAATAGCAAGAGAATTCTTGCTTGCATGAAAATGCTATTTAAGCCTCACCTGCTGTTTGCATGCTGCTCTAGTCCACTTAGTGCTACCTTTTACATCTAAATTATCTGCCTACCTGTATTCCTGACTCCTTTTTCCACTCCATGGTTACTTATGATGAAAGAAACAAAATGGAGTGCCTGTGAACATGAAGGCTGGTTTTCAGCTCAGCATGTTAGCATAGCAGCAACCTCACTTTTGATGCTTATTTTAAATATACTGAATTGTTTAATTTGGTAGGGAGTTCTCCCCCCCCACACACACACTTCTCTCCCTTTCTGCTTTCTTTCCAGCATATCTAAACAGATATCTCACCAAAGCAGCTATGAAAATACTGTCAGCCTTGAAATTCCCACCATAATCTCTGGATTCGGATGTTTTCCCATTTTTTTTCCATCTAAGCAAAGAGAGACCTTCAAGATGGATTATTCAAACATATCAGTTATTTTGCCTTGTTCTAATATGAAGCCATTGGGTGGCTTTGCCATCTTTTCTTCCTTAATTGATTGTGATAAGAAAAGCAATGGAAGGAAAACATTTAATGCCTATTCCATCCCTTGGGGGAAGAGCCAGCTCTTTCTAGCCCTCTCCTGAAGCTTAAGAGGGTGGAGGCGTGCCAGATCTCCAGGGAAATGGTGTTCCTCAGGGTAGGAACTGCCTCAGAAAAGGCATGCTTTATAGGTCTCACTAGAGAGCAATATTTAAGAAAAGGTTGGCCTGGAGAATGCCTCCTTTATCCAATCTGGTGAATGGTCAAATACTTTCTGGGAACAGACAGAAAATGATTCCATCGGATCCACATTTTCCCAATTCAATCCCTCATACATAAAATTAAATCTTAGAATTTTATTAGATAGATCACTAGGACTATCATATCTAGGCTGCAAAAATCAGGGCAACCACTAGAAGGCAACGGAAATACAACACCTGCTAACTCATTGCTGGTGTCATTTAATGGTTGTTTAGACTTTTGGAGGCAAGAAATGGCACCCCAAGCTGAAGAGAGTAATAATATACTCTTCTTTTCTTCTAGATGTTCTGCAAGGGAGTTAGAACCAGAGGTCGGTTCCTACCGATTCTAACCGGTTCTTTAGAACCATTAGTAATTCAGTGATGACATCACAGAGCCGGTTCTGTTGGTGTCTCCATGGGCGGCGCCATCTTGGATTTTGCTTCTGCGCATAAGATACTTTTTTATTGCTGCACACGCAGCGCAACCCTGAGCGAACTAGCAGTAAAAATATCCAGAACCCACTCCTGATTAGAACCTATTCTAAGTAACACAAGCTTCTTGCTAAAACCAGCTAACTCTCGACATTTTCTTCATTGTGTAGTAGCAATGGGACAACATGTGGAATTAAATCAAATTATGGAATTACCCTTGTAATTTGTTGAGGATCATATGCCAGTGGAGGATGGGACCAAAACAAGATGAAATGCCAGAACTAAATTAATCGCCTTCTGACCTTCTTGTCTCTGTCCTAAGCAGGCTGTTGGAAAAGTAACAGACTATTTTGTACCATCAGTCTGACCTGAGCTTTTGTAAAAGACTTTTTATTAGCCAAAGTGTTGCCATTAAATTTGCATTGAGGCTATCAGGTTAAACTTGCCTATTGTAGAATAGATGTCTATTACTCAAAGCTGCAGAGTTGTAGCTAGTTCTTAAAAGTCCTTAATGTGCCCCTTCGGACCTCAGAAAATGACCAAATTATGTTAGAAAGAGAAAGTTTCAAAATACCTTATGGAATATAAGAACATTGACCTTATTAATTTTATTAACATTTGAAATGTGAATGAATATCAAATTAAGGTTTTGCCCTGGCTCCACCCACTATATTTTTGAAGTGTGGCTTTAGGAAAATATGCCATGAATTCTGCAGAACCTCTAGCTGAGAGCAGAGATGCTTTTATGGTCTCTGGTGAATGGGTTAAGAGTTCAAGTGATTTTTCTGGCTCTTGTAACCTTCAGTCTGATAGATTGGATGATCTACGTCACTATTTTGTACACGTTATAGCCAATATAGCTAGATTTTATATTGTCTTTTGATACTGATTTTATGAATGGTCAAACTATGTAATTTTATGTCCAACATTCCGCTGTATTCAGTTATGTCTAGCTATACAATCAGACCTACAGAATTGCATGCATATAGTGTATAGAAATAATGGGAGGCAGGGTGAAAAAATGGAAGGGAATATATATTGACTTATAATGACATAGAATTTACTTTGGGATATTGAAACAAAATTTAGCGGGTCATAAGTAGTATCCATTATGATCTTAATACTCAAATTACATTAACACCATATAACAACTTTACAATACTGTTAGTACCACTTAATTCTGGGTCTATTTTAGAAATGAACATTCTGAATTTAAAAAATATTAAATAGCCAAATTTATAAAATATAAATATTATCTATTGTTGCTTTGTGGATTTGGATGCAAGTAATCTTCATTTTAAACCTATGTTAATACAAAACTTACTCATTGTTAATATAAATTTTTAAAAGCCACATCAGGTTAAAAGGTCAGATCCTCAATTGGAGTGATGGGTGATCATGAAGTCATTTGTCACTCAGCCTATATTAATAACTACAAATCTGTTGACCTAAGAAATGTGCATGGTTGTTAAATATAAATTTATAATATGTAGTTACAATTATATATTTGTACAACATTTGTTAGCATGAGTGCTAGCATGAATATTACAACACATGTACAACATTTGTTAGCATGAATGTTAATCTTCAAAATATATACTAAACTTGCCATTTTAATTTTGGAATCAGAACGGAATCTGAGGTTGGACTTTAGAGCAACTAGAAAATGCTACTAAAATATTAATGACTCAAATGAATACTTTAGCTTATTGAAATGCACACACATGTACACCCAAGATGATAATAAGTATTCAGAGCTTTTCATGTAGCTTTGGAAGGTTAAAGAGAATGTGCCAAAATGTTCCCCATTAACATCCTTTAATTATTCTAAAGGGTTTTTTCTTGATGTTGATTTTAAAAATTCATTTCTGCCTTCAGGTCATTATAAAATAAATACCTGTTTGGGGAGACAGTCCTTTCTATGAAGAATGATATGATAATTCTGTCACATATTGTCTTAAGTCTTTCCATCATTGACAATGATGGGAATGACAAACCTATGTCGATAATTAATAATACACTTGGCCTTTTCCATACCTTTCATGTGATACTAGAGCATTGTTTCAGCATGCGGTCCTCTAAAGAGACAGTCAGCTGGGAAAGAGGGTTACCAGGAGTACTAAAACTGTTGGATGGTCAGACTCCTCTTTGGACTATGCTGTCATTCACTATTGGATGTCCTTGAGGGCACTTGAGTAAAGTGATAATTTTGAAGAGCCCTCCGTGATAACACAAAGTGTTAAAGAGGAACGCAAGTCAAGCTAGAAGATTGCCCTTGTTGGCACTTTTCTCTGAATGAAGTTGTTTGAGGCCAGCAGCTTCATAGGTCAGGTAGTACAAAGAAGCAAGGATAACTCAAGAAGAGCTAGGAGATCAATCTTAAAAGATCTAAATGGTCACCTTTGTTTCAGTTCTTTGAGAGGCTTGCCTTACATTATTATTTGTGGAACTTCAACCTGTATATTTAGTCGGTTATCATTTTATAAACTGAAATGTAAGCATTGTATGAGAGGACGGAGTGATTTATGTAATGGAAGACTGGGAGCTTTCCAATGAACCATGTGAAACAGTTCATTAAAATGTTTATGCATTTGGCCGCTTAATGAAATGGAAGTTTTACTGCTGACTTATACAACCTTGGCAATGTTTAGGCTAAAATAAAAGGAGTTGATTGTTATTTAATTCAAGTTGTGATCATCTTCATTTTCTCAGGTTCACATCATCATCATCATTTTCAACCTTCTGACAAGCCATTATTCAATTTTGATTTTAGTGATTTAGACTCCTTAGGAAAAAGATAAACATACTTGGTTTTTGTAATCCCATGTGGCTAAGAGATCTCTCCCATTCAAGACTTTAAAATACACCAGCTAGGTTTCTCCTACGTCTCTTGAGGACCAAAACATACCGGTAAGAAGAGCCATGCTAGATCTGATCAATGGCCCATGCATTTATTAATTAAAAGATTTATATATTCCTTCTAATTTGGTGAAGCCTGGAGTGCTTCATTATACAAATAATAACAGGGGGGGGGGAAGTATTAAAGGAAGTTAATGGCTAGAAACAGCAAAACTAAAGAAAATATAGAACAAAAACAAAAGACCTGCATTCCTAAACCTCCCTTGTGTACAATGAAGTGAATGAGAGTTAGTCCTATAGAAAAGGAGTCTACAGAGAAGCTGCCTCTCTTTTAAATGGTCAAATGACAACATTTAAAAGCTATGGCACAGAAGCCTGGGAGACTATTACTAATGGAAAACTAATTTTAGGCTCCAACTGTTTAATAATTTTATATACTACAGGTAGTTCTTGAGTTACGATGGCAATGAGGACTGGGGTTATGTCACTAAGCAATATACAGTGCATTCAGAAAGTATTCATTCCTACTTTTGTCAATTTTGTTATGCTGCAGCCTGATTCTACAGTTGTTGAAATCCATTTCCCCCTTATTAAGCTACACTCAGTACTCCCTAATGACAAAGTGAAAACAGAATTTTAAAAAGGTCCGTAAATTTATTAATGCTCACAAACCCTTACAACCATGAGTACTAACTCTGTCTTTACCATAAGGTTACATGACAGGATTTTGCAAGCCTGAAAGAATTTCTCCCCTCTTCTCCTTTTACTCTCCAGGAAACTAGGGAAGGCCCTTTCTGAAATGCTTCCCACCCTCTGACTGAGAATTTTGTTGCAGCAGTTATCATATACAGAGCTAATTCAATATATTTTGAGGAGAGTTGTGGGTGCTCCATCACTGTAGACTTTCAAGAAAAGATTGGATAAACAATTATCCAGGATGGTATAAGGTAGAGGTGTCACATTCGTGGTGTCACATTGTCATCACGTGAAGCATTGTGTCTTTTCCCCCACTTCGTTAAATTGGGGGTGGGCATGGCCAGTGCATGACGCAACCGGCCTGCGGACCGCGAGTTTGACACCTTTCTGCCTTAGACAAGAAGTTAGACTAAAAGACCTCCAAAGGACCTTCCAGCTCTATGATTTTTTGATTTACATGATAGTAGTCCAGTCTGCAGTCTTTTCACTTGTCTGCCAAGATCATTCCCACATCCCACTATAAGGATTTCTATTACTGTACTGTACTGGCAGAGATTTCTATGATAGTAATTGCAAGATTTGTAGAGCAAATCTTATATTTTCTGTAGGCAGAGAGGAAGTGTTATACCCAAAACAGTATCCTAAAGCACTACAGTGACTTGTATGTAAGTATACTACATCTCTTGGACTGCATTGGAAGAGTCAATAAAGATCAGGAAGAAATTCCTAATGAATGTATAAATTCTCTTATTCCAGTTGCAGAGATTCTTGTGCCGTAGTTGCTTAATCACAGTTTTCAAAGAATTTACATTAAAAGGAGCTTGGAAACTGCCTGTTGCATCAAGTTTCTAAATGGCCACTCTTTTCTCATCTTACTTGAATGAACATGGGCCATCAATTTCTTTGTAAGGTGAAGTAAATGTGAAGCAGTGGTTTAGCATCCTATACATTATCTTGCTTTTATGGTTACAAATTGGATACTTATGTGCACTGACCCATATCTCATACTGGTTATCGGTAGCTACTTGCAGGTTATTGTTCCAATAGTGTATTAGGACTTCAAAATGAAATCTGGTCTGAAAAAGTATCTAAGGCAATTGCATAATTGGAACAATTTTGCTGTTTGTCATAGTTGTGAACTATATATTGTGAGAGGGATTTAAAAATGGAAGCAAAAGAACCCCAATAAAAGGCCAAGTCAATGAACTAGTTGTCTTAATATTCACATTCAATTGTCTCAATTAATATTCACATTTTCTTGTTGCAAACTTTATACACCTACTTTAAGAGACTTGAAACCTCTTTTTCTATCTGGGTTTTCCCAAACTCTACTGACTTTAATTGTAAACGTAAATGCCCCTTGGTCCTGGATCTTATCAACTTGATGTCTATAATTGATAGGCAAACATTTTTTACAGACGGCTAAATGGTAAGTCTAAAATATAATATCTGCGTGTGTGTGTGTGTGTGTGTGTGTGTGTGTGTATATAAATATATATATATATATGTATATATATTTGATTAAAGTACTTTTGTAGAAGGGGTCGGAGACATTAGGAAGTTAAAAGAGAGTGTGAGCTCTGCCTTTGCACTTTTAACCTGATTGCTTGATGTATTTCTATAATTGATCCCATACGCTGGCTTGTAGAGAATTTCTTGTCAATTATCATATTGCAAAAAATCACATTTATTTAGAAAGGAATTCACATTTGGATTGGGATACTACACAGAATGCCCAGCAATTTACAATACTCATTTAATAATAAAAATTATTAAAAAGGAACAATTGAAAGCACTTCAGAAGCTTATAATTGGCTTTTTTAATATCACAATTTTAGTGAGAAAGAAAGAAAGAAAGAAAAAGAAAGAAAGAAAGAAAGAAAAAGAAATCCTAAATTAAATCTGAAATGGATTAAAATGGATCCCTGCATGATAATTGCTACATAATTTTGTTTGGATTGTAATTTGTGGTGTTATTTTTATGGCTGACATGAGACATAGTATGTTTCCCAGGTTTTGCAATTGCCAGCTGACAAATGGAATCTGTCAGGAAATATTTGCAGCTTCCCTTTGTGAAGGTTGTAAGACACTGGAATACAATTGCATGCCACAATTATTTAATAAAGATATCCATAAAATATTTTTTTTAACAAAGTCGTAAGAACTACAGACAGATTCAGCACAATATTCCTGTTCATTATATTTTATTAACGGTAGTAGATTATTTTACAGGATTTCAGATCAACAGCTCTTTCATTCTCAAATGGAAGCATCCTCTCTACTCAGCACTAATATCAACCAGTCTGGATGGACAAGACACTTCAGAAAGTTCAGATTGTGGAGAAAGCAACTGTGTGTTATTGGGGTGGTAATGTTGGCGAAGTTATTACTTCACTTAGTACTTTTATTGCAAATTGCCTTGACTAATACTGCTTAAAATTTGACATACATAAATTATGGCAAATATCAATTATTGACATAATTAATCAATGGCATTAATCCCGGAATCGTGGGTGCTTCATCTCTAGAATTAAAAAAAAAAGGACAACCATTAGTTCTGGATGGTAAAAGGCCTTCTGTCTTGGGCAGGGTGTTGGGACTAGAAGATCACCAAGATCCCTTTCAGCTCTATGATTCTATGATTTAATATAAATCATTAAATGCCTTTGAAAGAGGTACTTCACCAAGTGAAGTAGCAAGAATGATCAAGATTCCCAGCGAAGTGCACAGGTACTGGAAGATGGTATCAAAGAAGCCATGGGAATCTTAGAAAGGCATGTCTGCTTGAACAATTGGAAGTGAAGTGCTTTGTTTCCACTCCTGTGCATTGAAAAACACTTCTTTTGAAGGCTCCGCACAGCCCCAGTGCATATGCTTCATAGTGTGGTAAATTGTGCTGAAACATAGTTGAAGCAGAAAGGTGCTTATAATCCTTCTTGCCAAAAGGTGCAATGACCAACCTGGCTATGTGGACAAGCTAGATATAGAAAGTTCTCCAGGTAAGGCTTCAGTAATTTATCATAAGGGGAAACAATATTATTGAGTACAACTAATTTTATGAATAAAGGCAACCCGATCTATGAAAGGTTCTTAACATTTAAAACATTCATAAATTTTGACAAGTAAGGTAAGCATGAAGAATGCAAAGGACAGAGATATGCAATGGGGCAGAAAGACGGAAAAAGTCTGAAAGCTGTGGCTCAGTATATCTTGAAAGGACCAGGCAGGGAAAAGCTACATTCAGAAATAATTATCAGAAATAATGTTGTTGGCTGCTAGAACACAGCAAAGTCTATTAGGAAACCTAAGTTGGATTCCCCATTTAATTTGCTTCAGAACAGTGCAGGTGGTAGTATCTAGCCACCACACATTTTCCTTGATAAAGGAGAGTTAGTGTGGTGTACTGCTGTAGCAGGGGTGTGTTCTAAATTTACCTTGCAGGCGGTTTGCTTCCTCCTGCGCCGTGTGGGCGCGCGCATGCGCAGTAAATAAAAGCCCCGGGGAAAAAAGGCCGAAAGTAAGATGCCGATACATGCGCAGTGCCAGAAATTCGGCTTCTGCGCATGCGCAGAAGAAAAAATAAAAAAATTTCAAGAAAAAAAATTCACAAAAAAGATGTTGGAGTCCACGAAGCAACAGAACCGGCCCCGTGACGTCACCAGCGGCCTACTACCTACTCAGTAGAACCGGTCCAAACTGGTAGGAACCTACCTCTGTGCTGTAGACTTAGCAGATAATCGGAGGTGGGTTCCTAACGGTTCGGTCCAGTTCTACCGAACCATTTTAACTTACCGGCATGGTTCAGTAGAATCATTAGCAACCCGGGCCTGTGCGTGGCCACAGCATGCCCCTGAGCGAACCAGCAGTAAGAAGATTTAGAACCACCTCTGCAGATAACCCATTGACAAAGGAAGGAATTTATCAGATGGTATTTTGCCTGGCCATCTGTGAAGATCTTTAAAAAAGTTAAGAGGGTAGCCACAACTGCATAATTAAAGCTAGCCACTTAAAAAAAAAACTTGTGCTTCATGCAACACAACAAAATAGAGATGTGTTATAGTGACCACCATTTTGCTTCAGGCAAGCATTTGGGAATATGTTTAGTTTTGGCTTATTGTTAAAATTATTTTAGGATACACGATGCAATATTTGTGCATGTGTTTCTTGAAATGGAAGGAAACACTGCCACTGATTTTCTGCAATTATAGTAAGATGGTGTTTCATAAACTGCAGAGTGATAAGTATCCTTAGGGGCATCAGACATGCTGAGCGAAAAGGATGCAGCCAAAGGGAATTTCATAATATCCTCCGTCTCCTTGTTAGCATATACTACTTGTTTTAGTCATGGGTAATCTTTTCTACTGTTTAACTTTACACATCAAGGTATTTTTGTACCACAACAATATCTTGTTCTTTCCTGTTGGCTCCTATCAAACTATCTTGATACAAGTCTGGATATTCTACTACCAAGTCAATTAGTACATGGGGCGTAAATTCAACATGGGAGAGGAGAGAGTAAAAGAGACAATGATTCATTGGGCAATTTTTTTTGGATACAATATAGAACTGCAAAAATGGGAAACTTTTTGGGAAATAATACAAGGAACGGCATACAAGGAAAACCAGTATAAAATGTTTTACAGGTGGAACCTACCCCCAGCTAGAATGGCAAAAATGTTTCCAAATACCTCGCCCACGTGCTGGAAATGTAAAAAGGGTTATCATGCATGGTGGACTTGTCCAGTGGCCAAAAAATATTGGGAAAAAATAAAAATATGGATTGAACAAATCACAGGATTGGATATTGATTGGAAGCCAGAATTATTTTTATTGGGCATTACAG
>JANHFT010000809.1:422396-436999 GCA_032467955.1 Pseudoxenodon macrops | reverse complement strand
CAATGTTGGAAACTTGAAAATATACCAACCAATGAGATGATTATGCATAAGATATTAGAATATGCTGAGATGTATAAACTTACGTTAGAAATGAAAGGCAAGGAAGAATCAGAATTTTATGAGGTGTGGGTTAAGTGGTATAATTGGTTAGAAGAGAGAAACAAAAATGTATAGAAATAAATGTAAATAACTGTAAGAGACATATGACACAGTACTGTTAAAAAATGTTTGTTGTTATGTAAATTATAAAAATGGGGAAAAAAAGGATATATACATATTTAATTCACCAGCATACTATTAGAATAGTAAGAATATATTTGGCAGAGATGAATTTTTAAAGTCCCAATGGTGAACTGAAGCCAGAAAACAGAGGTGATTGAAGATGAAAGAAAAGGAAACAATAGTTAAATACAAAATATTTAGGTAAAAGGTACAATTATATAAATGTTATGTGAATTATAATTAAATTAAACTGGTTTGAATTTAGTTGCAAACTAGGGGAACCAGCTGCTTTGACATTATAGCATATAAAAAGTGTGTATAAGATAATTTTTAAAAAATAGCATTCATTTATAAACTATAGAAACCAAATAGTGATGTATACAATATTTAATTTTTAATTTTTAAAAAATATACCGGCTTTAAGGCTACTACTGCTTTTCTCTATTTATCTTGTACTGTTTTGGCATTTACACTTATTGAAAATTAGTTATGTTTCCAACTGAATAATTTCCAGATCAGAAGCTCATTAATTCAGTCACGACTGGCTTTGGCAGAAGTTTCATTTAAGGGACAAGAGCGCTGAAGTTAGAAACATGTTTGTCTCTTTTTTTCATGAATAGCCTATGTCTATTCTCTATGAAATTGATGTCAGAAAAGTATTATATATTTTCTGTGGGAAATAGAAGGCTGCCCTCTACTATCCTTGTCAGGTCGTCGTATCCTTTTAATCATACTTTTCATTTCAGTACATTGAAATTTCCGTTACCAAGGACAACATCATAAATAAAAGTGTTTGTGAAATTTTTACCTGCAGCTTCCTAACTTTGTGCATTAAGCATGAGACTAGCAGAGAGGTGGTCAAATGTGAAAATTTATAATCATTTATTACGTACGGCTGAAGCGAGAAGGGAATAAAAGCGTGAAGGCATACATCTATAAACTGGAGCAGAAAAGCTTAAATGAAAAGTAAAGTGAATTTCTGTGTCTTGTCATAAAGTAATGAGAAGCTAGAGCTTTTATTCATAGCAACCCAAGATGCATTTACTCTCAATCTAGCTTCAGCAGTAAATGCTCTTCTGATGTATTGCTTCACACTTACAAAGAAATATTTGTGCTCTACATAATCGTATAGTTAGGAGAATTACTGCACGGTTGAGAAGATTCTATAAAGGTTTATAGCTGATGATGTTACTGTAATTTAATCATGATCTAGCTAATGTAGTACTTTAATATCACAGGTTACTTTTTTATTTACCATTTATTAGTAACTGACAGAGTCGATCATCACTACATCATAAACAAATCATGGAGAATTCTGGTGCAACCCTACAATGCTGGATCAGATGCAGTGTAGTGTTTTTACAGGACAAGTCCCATAATGAGTTAACCATCAAATTGTTATTTAACTGAGTGTTGCTCTCTTAATCCACTGGCCAGTAAAAACCCTGGTTCATTTATTTACTCTATGAATACAATTAGTATGGTACGTGGTACAAACGCACCAAACATGTTGGCAATCACTATGTGCAATGTTGAGGGTTGGCATCCTAAGAGCAGGGGTGAAATCCAGCAGGTTCTGACAGGTTCTGGAGAACCGGTAATGGAAATTTTGAATAGTTCAGAGAACCGGCAAATAGCACCTCTGGCTGGCCTCAGAATGGGGTGGGAATGGAGATTTTGCAATATCCTTCCCCCAGGAGTGGACAGAGAATGGGGATTTTGCAGTATCCTTCCCCTGCCACGCCTACCAAGCCACACCACACCCACCAAGCCACGCCCACAGAATCGGTAGTAAAAAAAAAAGGGTTTCATTGTTGCCTAAGAGGTTTAAGCATCTCAAAAAATATTAAGAAAGCTTGACAAGATTCTTTTCTCTGAGGATTCATATGAAGTTTATCCTCATGATCAATATGTTAATCCCAAACTAGTTGACGGTTGCCTTTGTCTGGAATTTTAGCAGCAATGTGTTTTATATTGGGGATCCACTGGCATTCCGAAGATATGATTTATATGAACTGGTAATATTGATTATTAGTGATGGTTTTCTTTTACCTTGTGTGCTTAGCTTAAGCTGTCCTTCCAAAATTATTACCACAGTAGTACCATGGAGAGAAAACAAAAATGCCGATGCAGAGCATTGGTACAATTTGGTCTTGAATCTTGGTGATCATTGCTTTAATATAACCCAACCTTCCACATCATGGTGTTGCCAGATGGGGTGGGATTAAGGGACCCAATATTTTCAGCCAGCAAGGCCATCAGCAGATAATTAAAAAAAATTTTTTTTTGAGGATGGGACAGTATCATTGAATAATATCCATCTTCTAAGGTTATTAGATGGAGTGGGAAATAAAGATACATTAATATATTAAACATGCTTGTAAATGCAATTAGGTTGAACCACTTATATGAATTAGTTTCTTGGACTGTAATGTTGACATACATTAAAAAAGTGATAGGAGTGTGCAGCTACTAGGAATTTAATTCATTTAAATTACTTGCATAGTATGTGCTATTTAGTTGGTAACTTTTAATTTGGGAGGTTATATTTGTAAAGTAGGTATTTTGCAAAGCAGCAGAAATCCAAAAAGTGAAATGCTAGCAAAGGTTTTCAGAAAGCTCTGAGGACAAAGGCTATTTGATATTATATGTGGCACTTTCAATTAGTCCAGGATTTACCGTGATAAGGACTGTGAATGGAAGATCATGCACTTCTATGTATTTGGCTCAAATGACTGCACATGGCTATGGCATGTTGAGAATGTGTGTAAGAAAAAAGTGCTTGATAGCAGAAAATGCTTTTTTTGAATATTTTAAAAGTTAAAATGAAATAAAACCATTGTAATATTTTGTCTTCTTATTTGGAAAGATCAGCTGAACTTTTCATAGAAATAAAATGTTAGAAATGCCAGTCAGCGCACAATTACATGGAGACTCCCAAGCTACTTTATTTGAATATGTGTCACCCGGGGAAGTGAAAGCAAGAAAGCTTGAAAGGAAAATAAGATGCTATGGTATTTGCAGCTCCTGTAGAAATGAATCCACCTGCTCTTAGCTGACCATATAATCCTGATTATATAGAACCTTTAAAAACTCAAAAATGTATTTCATTGTGCATCACACTAGGGTATCATATTTTTAGGTAAAGCAATTTTAACTATGAATATGTGCTTTAGAAATCTTAGTTAGAAATTTAAAAGCTAGTATTACTAACACAAAGCAAAAAAACTACTATATTGTTGTGGATTTGATTGCATAAAAAAAATTCTCAGCCTACAACATACTCTCTCGATTTCTTGCTATCCAACTCTTCCTCCAAGAAACTGAGGGTACACAATGAGTTTTCCCTCCTTCTCTCCACTTTATTTGCACAATACCTGATAAGTTAGAAGTTGTAGTTCAATTTGTGATCATTCTACTTGCCTTTTAGGCCGAGTAGAATTTAGATTCTAATCTTCTACTCCATCTGTTCCACTATCTATTTGATAGCAAGATGAGATATGGAACTGAACCTAGAGGGTCAAGATTGACCCTCTAGATTCTCCTTCAAACTTCTGATGAGCTGTGTGATAAAAAACCTCCTGACCTGAAGCCTTAGTATTTAATATCCTATAGGAATCCTCCTGCCTTTAAACTTTAAGTGACTTCTCCCTTGCTGCTTCTGAATAAAGAAAGACAGAATTTCTCTGCCACCAGTTCATTCTCCCTATGCCATATGGAATTAGTTCTCCCTCTGCTTCAAGAGTATTAAAAGCCAAAGGGGGGAAAAAAGGAACAATGATTTCATTTTCTTTCTTTGTTCTGTAGAAGAATGGCATGGTTTGGGAAGGTGATGGTTGCTTCAGAAGCTGCATCTGTCCTACAGGCTGAAACTTCCCTCTGCTGCACTAAATCATATGCTGAGTCATGCTGTATCTATCCAGTCATTAGTTTCCCCCTATTTTAATCAAGCTCTTAGTTTCTTACTAGCTTAATTCTGGAAATGTGGAGCTACAGTAGTTTGGAAAGCCAGGAGAACGGGGAAAGGGAAGAGAAGAGAAAGGGAAGCAAGGCAAGGCCAAGCGAGGGAATGCCAGATATGTAACTAGAATTTTAAAAATGTATTTATTACTGTAAGTTTAAACACTGCTGAAGTAGTATTATTCAGCCCCTGAAGATCCTTTCTAAAATTATTTTCATTTTATTTTTACTTTAGAGGTAACCCACTCATCAAATCAAAATGGCTGAATTGAATGGGGATCTCCAACCATTCAGCGTATTAAATAATAGTGCTTGCAAACTATTAGAAGTGATGCATACTTACTCAGGAGCAGAATGTACTGTATATTGGCCTGAAATTCTGTATATTTTCTCTTTTGGACCGCAAAGCTGAGGACCGGGATTACTTATTAAACTTACTTAAATAATGGGGTTTATCTTACTAATGTTCTCCTAACAGACTCTAGGCCAGGAGTCAGCAACCCACGGCTCTGGAGCCATATGTGGCTCTTTCATCCCTCTGCTGCAGCTCCGTCGCTCAAAATATGCATCACAACTGTCAATGTGCGACCCCAGCTGGCATTCGATTTATTGAGCTTTCAAACCCTGGTAGGTCAACCATGGTTAAGAAAAGTTTCAGAAGAAAACAGAACGTTTAATTCAACTACATATGCTAGTTTTGTGGTCACTCAGGAAATAGTCAGCACAGGAAGGGTTTTGTGGCTCCCAGTGTTTTCTTTTCTGTGGCTCTTTTGAGTGTTTATGATTGCTGACCCCTACTCTAGGCAGATCTAGTATAAATGTAAATTTAAGAAAGGTTAATGGTTAAATTAAATATTTCTTTATTTCGTATACAAGAATCCCTGTACTGAAGTAGCATCCATGTCTTCATTAATTCATAACCAAGAAGGAATATAGCATGGTGCCTGGCCCAGAAATGATAAAATATTTTATATAGGTATCTTCATCAAGAACAATAGTTGATATGATTTCCTGTTATATCAACTATATTATTTGCATATATGATAAATAATTTATCTGTTAAGTGAGTTTTAAAAAATTATAGTTGATAAATGGTAAGATAAAGCATGCCCCCACATTAGACCATGAAATAAATGAATATAATTAATGTGTGTATTTTCATATAAACTCTTGTCTTCGTCTAACTCTCCATGCTATCAGTTATATAACTGCAAGTTAACCTTTAGTATAGCAATTTATTTCCGTTAAAAAAACAGGTTTATTAGATTGTCAATTTTAAATCATTTATTAAAGTCTTATTCATTTATTTTGATTGTTTATTTGCTAGGAGTGAAATTCTGACTTTGTGTAATTTCCTTCCTGTTTTATTTTTAGTATTTGAAAAATGTAAGCATTCAAATTAAGGCTGCCAACTGTTAAAAATCTTCACTATGTTTTATGTGACCCATTTTCAATTGATTGGTCAATCACACAATTAAAATATTGCTATATCCAAGCATACCTACAATCAGGGGTGTGCTTCAAAACTTTTAGCAAGGGGTTCTCTGCCCGGTTGCTGGGTGGGTGTGGGTGTGGCCATAGTGGGCATGGTCTAGTCAGCCTCCTGCATCCAGGGGTGGTAATGGTCGTTTTTGCCCTCTCCAGACTCTAGAGGCTTTCCTTGAGCCTCCAGAAGGGCGAAAACAGCCTCCCCAGGCTCTGGAGGCCAGAAATGGGCCTGTTTCCAACTTTCCTGAACTTCCAGTAGCCGGTTTTTCGCCCTCGAGCCTCTATGGGCACCCTGCACTTACCTGCACTTACCTGCATCCAAAACAGGCTTCATGGGGACTCCTGGGAGGGGTGGGATAGGCGGGGCCAGCCAGGAGTGGGATTTGGGGGTTCTCCAAATTGCACAGAATCTTAAGAGGTTCTCCCGAAATTAAAAATACGGACATGTAACTTCTAATTTATGTACTGATATTTTCAGTCAACAATAAAATCAAAATGCCTATTTGGAAGACAGGACCCAGAAAATGGTGCTATCAGACTGTTTTCCTATCCTTTAAAATTTAATCTGTAGGGTACATAAGATTCTGCTTCATCATATCATGGTTTATCAATATTCTACTGTTTCTTCTATTGGTATCTCTCTTCACTATATTTCTGGAAAAATAAGTAGAGTGTAGGTCAGGGGTGGGTTCTGGATCCTGCTACTGCTGGTTCGCTCAGGAATGCGCCATACACATGGGCATGCTTTGCACGCATGTATGCACAGTACTAAAAAAACGTATGTGCAGTGACTATGGTGTCGCCAAGAGAACCAGCTTGGGGGCGTGGCAGGCCTGGGTCGCTGCCGGTTCTAGCGAACCAGGTCGCCAAGTTACTAATGGTTCCATAGAACTGGTCCGAACCGGTAGGAACCCACCTTTGGTGTAGGTGATCTTGAGAGAGAATGATTTAAACTCACCTTGTGGGTTCCCATGACAAAGGGGAATTTGAGTCTTTTGAATCCTAATCCAGTCCTAATCCAATCTTTTAGTCACTATCTTGACTGCCTTTCGCACCCCCATACTGTAGATATATCCCTAGGAATACCAGCAAATTTGCTTTACTTTATGAAACTTCTGGTTCCAAAGATTTAGTTTGAGATAATCTCAGAAGCAAGCACCACATGACTTTCCCTCTCCTTCCTATAATTCTATTTCAAGAGGCAATAATAGTTATATATCTGTTTTAGGAACCAGTACATGGATTTGGTTAACAAACTGAAATTTATTCTAGATTAGATGGAAATATATTGAAAGGACTTTAAGGATCTATCCCTTCAAGGTAAATCTGATCAGGAAACAGACATTGCAAGTATTACAACAATGTTACTTTATTGTGGTAAAACCTGCCTGAGTTATAACCAAGGCAGATTATTCTTAATTTCATTCTCAATCCTTTTTTAGGGCTAAGTTTTTCTTCCATTTTTGTACCTATATTAAGGTTATTTTCTCATTCCTTTAAATATATTTTTTCTTGTTCAATCTCCTTAATCTATCATTACCTATATGGTTATTGGGTCTTCAGTTGAATATTTGTACAATCAGCTGGCCTCAAAGTTTTTCAGATTTCTCATAGCTTCTCCCGTTGCCAATGTTGGTAAATTAAAATGAAACTAATGATTTTAAGATTGGATTAGATGAAGAGGGCAATAGAAGAAAATTAAGATGGGTAGGATTTAGGAAAAGTGTTGTTTTTTTAAAAACTCTTATCATTTCTATTTTGTCCCACTTTTCCCTTACTTGTGTGGTCCCTGGTACATTCTCCAAGGCTCATTTTTAGAATCTGAAAGAAGTCTGTGGCACACCACTTGTATACACTGGGAGAAAGCAACTTTGCTCTACTTTTCTTTTAGTTATCTTCAAACAGGATTACAGCAAAGCATTTTAGTTAAAGTTTTGTCTTTTCTCATTTCAATCCTTTGAATTATTCAGATCTTCCATATAAAATTAATGGTTTACTGGGACAGAGAGATGTTGTCATGGTTACTGTCCTTCCTGGCTAACATAATGTATTGTCTTCATTGATGGGAGAAGAATAACTTAAGAGTGCTGATTGGCTGATAAATAACCAATGACATATCTTGTTCACAAAAGATAGAGGCACCTCTCCGGGGATCTACCAATGAGTGTTCATAATGGTATCTGACCAATAAACATATTTCTTTGAAAAATGATGGGGAATATACTGCATAGCCCTGTCCTGACTGAAACAGGGATCAACCAATTATTATCTAGTATGGGAAAATCCAGCAAAAAGTGTTTATATATAAAATTGTGAGGAGAAAACTAAAACAAGAATTAAGTAATCTAGGAGCATTGAGGTTATTAAGATATTCTGATGTTCAAGTTCAGGACAAATGATGAAGTGCATTTGCCAACAATTTAAAAGCTTCTATTTGTATAACTGTTGTTCAGTATTTGTAGTTTTAAGTATCGAACTCAGTCATATTCCCTTATATTGCTAATTACTTCTAAAACCCTAGTAAAATCTGGGTTTATAGATTAAATTAGCTCTGGGCCAAGTACTGTGTTATTTGATATTGCAACCACTAGCTCATTAATTGAGTATGTTATGGGCTACCAATCAGTTTTGTGCAATTTTTGGTCCTTATTCTATTTTAAAACCTTTTTTCCAGAGGTGGGTTCCTAAAGGTTCAGTCCGGTTCTACCAAACCGTTAGTAACTTACTGGCACGGTTCACTAGAACTATTAGCAACCCGGGCCTGCCATGCCTGAGCCGGTTCTCTAGCCGTCGCCATCTTTGATTTTGCTTCTGCTTCTGCGCAACAGCTTTTTAAAAGCATTGCACATGTATGCAAAGCGTGCATATGGCCGCAGCGCACCCCTGAGCAAACTGGCAGTAAGAAGATTTAGAACCCACCTCTGCTTTTTCCCCATGATAGTTCTTTCCACACTTCAATGTGTGATCTTATGATAGTGACTGAAGCATGAAAACACTTTGATGTATTCTATTACTGGTAGTGGTGCCAGTCACAGTGCCAATTTGGCAACCTTCTTCCCAATCTTTACTTTTTACTTTGAGCTGTAGGAATGGTTCTGTGAAAGGAAAATAAGGATACTTCCTCTGTTAGTTGGTTGTTGCCAACCAGGCTAAATATCAGCTGTTTAAAAAAAATTTTTTTGTATGTGTATCTACAGAGATTCACAACTCTGGTTAATTGTACATTTTCTTTTAATGCATATGCATAAATGATATTATAGAAATGGGGGTCATTTATCCTGAACACACATACTGTATTTGAAATAATGCCTCTGTTATATAGTTAAAGTAGACCATACTGTTTAATCAACAGTCTTGGGCCAATGTTCTCTCTTTGAAAAGCTTTCCTTCAATTCTTTCTATCTCCCTACCTTGTTCCTTGGATGAGAAGCATTCTTTTATACAATAATAATTTTTCTCACCAATCTATCAGATATTTGCACCATCCTATTCACAATTGCATCATCATCCCATCCATATTTGCACCATCAACCTCTGTTCAGTGCATAAGAAAATGTATTAATTGATGACAAATTTAAGGCATTGTCAAAAATATCCATGGTATATTGCTTAAGCCCATAGGAAGAACAGTTACTGCAAATTGTCAGAGATGAAGTGTCAGTATTATATTGCTCAAACCTGTAGGGTAACATATTGATTTTTCTTTTTAGTTTGTAAACATGGAAACCATTTAAGATCACTGCAAGGTACACTAAATTTGACACTAAAGATTCTGTCTTGGAGTTTCAACTGCAATGTTCATGAATCAGAAACATCGGGAAGCTGCTATAGTCTACAGTGCTCCCGAAATATAGTAATTTAAAACTATAGCACATCATCCATTGCTTTTAACAGTTCTAGATGTTTCAAGTCATTCATAATGCAATTTAACCTAGCACATATCATATACCAGCTAATTAGGAAATCATGCTGATGAACCTAAAGCATGCGCTGATGTGAAAACATTGAGAAGATGCATTAATCACCATTCTAATATACCAGATCCTGAAATACCCAACTGCAAAATGTAAAAAACCCCGAGTGTTTTCAACCTCAACACTTTAAGATGTGTGAACTTCAATTCTCAAAATTCCTCAGCCAATATACAAGCTGAGGAATTCTGAGAGCTGAAGTCCAAGTATCTTAAAATTTCCTAAGGTTGAGAAACATTACAATAAAATACCAAATCATAACATAGTTACTAAATTACTTGACAAAGGCTTGAGCTCAATATCAGGGCTTCTACTTTCCTTTTGGACATCTCTGTAGTGCTGGAAGCATCCTTATCTGAATCCTTGTACAATCAAGGTCCTCCCAAGGTAGATAATATTTGATGAATCAATGACACAAGCAAAGTCCTCTTTAACGTGGATTTTATAAGTGAGTATCTGTAATATCCTGTAATAACGTGGATTTTATAAGTGAGTATCTGTTGCATCAAGTATAGGTAATCTTTTGGTATAATTTATAAACATAAAGGAATCTCTGTCATATTTAGGCTGGCATTTCTAACAGCCAACATATCTGTCCTTGAACTAGCATAAATTCTTGGTTGGGAATTTCCCTACCAGTCAGAACTGAAGAAGCTTCTTGGATGAGAAACAGAAAAAGAAACGAAGAACAAGAAAGTCCAGTTGCCTTTTGGAAAAAAAGCACTTTTGGGACAACCATGACCTGGATGATTGAGAATCTTCATTGACATTTCTTGATCTACTTTTGTGAACTTGTCAGAATTCACTGCTTTTCTCACACAAACAATTGGAATTATTCCTACAAGACAAAAATTCCTGTCTTATAAAGTACGGTACTTGAAGCAGATCACTTTTGTAGAATCCTGCTTCTTGATATTGAAGTAATTTTCATACCTGAAAACTATATGTAGGTTTTTGAATACATTTTACTAACTATTCCTTCTTTATCTGTGAACACTGTAATGTTACATTTGCAGAAAATAATTTTTAAAAAGCAACAATATGGAAGATAGTCATGCAATTTGTGACCAGGCCTTGAATCCATCACATTAAGTTAATTTTCACATATTTTCCAGACAATTGTATGGAAAAATCAGAAGTGATTCTTGCTATAAAAACAGTGTACATTATTTATATTACATTTTGCTTCAAATTGAGGTGAATTTAGCATTGTTTTACATAGTTTGAGGACTTAATTTTGAATTGTGAATTAAATTTTGAATTAAAGTGCAGAAATTTCAGCAAATATTTAAATAAATTCATGATAAATTCAACTCAGTTCTCTTTTGTACTTGTAAATACATGTTTCTTTAGTCTAAAAAAGTAGGTTCTCTTGATTAAAATATATTGTATTGTAATCTTTTTTGTGAATGACACTTTGGTTGCAAATCTATTAGTCTTTAAAGCCTGACTAAGATTTGTTGAAGTAAAAAATGAGCCAATTTGATCCCAATTTTTAGTTTTAAAACTACTGAAATACGTTTTAGGCAGTAGTAAATACTGAGTGTTTTTCAAGCATAATTTTATAATATATACGTTGTGTCTCTTGAGCTATAATTACAAAATGTTGTTAAGCTTTTTGTTAATCATTAAGTAGTACTCATTTTATGATGCATGCATTAATGATTATTAGATATTGTATGCATTTCTATGATTATTTTAGATCTTTGATCTCTTTTATGCCAAACAGCACAGCTATAGTACACAATTCACTCCCATGTTATCAAATAAATGCTCAAGGTACACTTTATAATGTTGAAAAATAGAAAAATAAATTGACCTTGATGAAGTGTGTCTTCTTTTGTCTGTTCCCAGGAAAGTTTATTTCAGGTATTTCTACTGCTGAAATGATTAGAGTTAACAGCTTTTTCCCTCCATTTTATTTTACAGGGTCTCTTCATCTTCCTGATATATGGGGTGTACAACACAGAGGTAAGTCTGCTCAGAGTATCTCAAGGCTGACAGAGTGAATGAGAGAAATGACAGGTTTCTTATCTTGATAACTGAGGGACAAACTTGGCTTCCCATATGGGTGTCCTACTGCCCTTCATGCTTGGACTAGCTTATATGCATCCCAGCTTACCATTAAACACATACACCCTGAATGAAGGGACAGACTCATTTCTCATAGACATTGACTAATATTTTACTGCTGCTTTAAGTTTTTGAATTCCCAGTCTTTTTAACACTTCACTACACTTGGCCATCTTAAAATTTCTCAAACTTAGAATACAGGTTATATTCAGTAGATGAAGTTTCCCACATTATTTATGAAGAAGAGGGATAGCACAAATATTGTCATGAAGTCTCAAACTGGTTCAGAATGTGTATGTGTAAATGCTCTAGCTTTGGTAGCAGGGCACAGCATGTAAATTCAATTGGATCACTGACACTTTAGATTGCCTTCTTTTGCATATGCTAAAGATATATTTTTGTGGCTGTATGTACATACCTATGTCACTCTTTTGTGAGTATATCAGACAATCTTGTGCCAGATAATTTGATCTTTTGGCTTGAAGATAAGGCAGAAATACTATAGTTAAAATGTTTAATCTTTGCTTGATAATCAGCTGCAGAATTTACTCTGATGTGCCTAAAGGATTCTGACATGGTTTACATAGATGGATGAACATATGTTATAAACTGTTGGGGAAAATCATTTCTAATTTTATTATAACCTGCTTGGTAGTCTAATAGCAAAACCAAAAGAGGAAAAGGAGGGAGAGAGGAAAAAGTCACTTTCAGTTTAATCATTTGTTTAGTAGATTCCAATTGGTTTAGTGAGACTTATTCCCAAGCAAATATGCAGAAAATTTAATTAGAGTAATTCATTTTTAAGCTGGCTGTAATGAAGAATATTTTGAGGTTCACCTTATATTTGGTCAATAATTCTGAATTTGGCTTTCCTCTTTTATCTGAGAAAACAATTTACACCACATTTTCCCATTAATTTACCTGTAAATGTATTTAATTGAATAACTTCATATTTTATAGTTTTGATTTTCAAAGCAATTAATTTCACAGGAACAGATTTTGATAAGATTGAGTGATAAAAGCCAGAGGAAATTTCCTCTGTATAAATAATGTAATTAATGTAAGTGCCATTGCACTTGCTGTTGGAACATGGAAAGCTGCCTGTAGACTGCATCTTATTAACTACCGTAATTGTACAGAACACTGCCTCCACTTTTAAGTCAACTTAAGGAGAGGATCACTGAAAATTTAAGGAAGGGCCTGCAATATATTGGAGGGTACATATATTATCCCTAAGTTTATAGTAGAGTACATTACTATACCAAATAGAACACTGGAATATTATCTGAACAAAATAGAAATGAATGAGTTTGGAATGATTTGATGGCCCTATGTAATCAATATAGATAAAATATACTGCAGCTCTGCATCTTTTTTCACATATAATCTTTATATATTATCTATATATAACTATCTTCATAAAATTTGAGGTTGGAAAATAGGTGAGCTATGTTTAGCTGATCAAATAATTAGAGCACGAGTGTATTGAATGGGATAAGTAACAGCAAAGGTTGTCAGTCTATTGAACATCAATACAGTAATGAGAAGTACTGCTTTCCATACTGACTTGTATTAAGACATGTTTAAAGCAGTTATTTTGTGATGAGCTTTTTATTCTTTATAAATCTCTCCTACACTTGCGCCAACATTGTTTCTAATAACCGTTGAAACATGTTTCTGCTCACTTGTACTGGGATTTGGTATGTTTCATTACAATTTCTTTCATGCTAACTATAGCTTTTGATGTTGCTTTACTTAATTTTATAGAGGTTGTCTTTTAATTTCTGAAAGAACTTACAATTGTTTGCACACCTCTTCTTAGCTTTTCTCAGGCAGTTGACAGAACAAAGAAATGTATCCTGAAGCTTTGTTGAAGTTGATTCCCCTTTCCTAGGATAGTGATTAGACTAACATTGTTTTAAAACTACCTAGCAGATAGAAATGCAGAATATAGGATAAATGTTTTCTACCATATCAGTATGGTTACACCTGGCACTTTCCCCTAAAGACTTTACAGTTTCAAAGTGGATGTGACCTACTATATAAAATTGCCTCTCAGGCATGATTTTTGGGCAGTTAGAATGGGACTGATTGTTAGATATCATATCTCTCTCTCTTTTAGTAAACAAGGGAAGGAACATGAGGCAGGAACTAGAGATTCCTTAAATTTAATTCCACAATTACAAAATGCATGACATTTGAATTGGATACCTTGTCAATCACTGAAAAATGCTATCCACAGAAGGATTTTCAAAACTTCTATTGTCAATGCGGATCTGTTGCACAGTACTGGTTTTACAGTCAGGAAGTTATTTTTCCTATCTAATTTGAACCTATACAGTAATGGCCGTTTCAACGTTTAAACCTTCCTTTGGCAAAAAACAAAACCCCACACAAAAAGAAGTATTGCTCATGTAATAGACTCCAATGATTAGCTGCAGGAAATACAAGTGATAGCGTTTCTCCACACTTCACGCATGCTTTCTTGAGGAGGAAGCCCGTTTGAATTCACGCTCGTGTAACATGCACCGAGTTATTCATAATCCAAAAAGAACATTCGTAACGCCTGGGCCAACTGTGAACCGCATACGATTGCTTCCCCCCCCCACCCGCTCCAGACACATAGAAACTATGCAGACACGCGTGTTAATTGCATACGTGTGAAACTAGGTTCGTTTACATCCCGCTAGGGAAAGATAGAAAGAGAACTCCATTTATTCGCAGGAGGCCAAGTGACCCCTAACGCGGCCACCGGTGCCCCTTTTATGGAGCAAGTGCCCTACCGGGAACGACCGAGACTGGCCCCGGTCGCGGTGACAGTGAGGTAATGCCCTCGAGGGAAGCGAACCACGGGGAGGGGGCGCGTGAGGGAGGGGGGGGGATGCAGGG
>JANHFT010000809.1:386025-422386 GCA_032467955.1 Pseudoxenodon macrops | reverse complement strand
AGATCTCTGACAACCACAGGGAAAACTGATTAAAAACATTACAATGGACTACCTCCCCAACATTAGTGCCCTCCTGACTGGGCAATCCTTCCCAGCATGCCGCGCGTGGCGCATGTGCAGTACAGGCCTTCCAGGGGGCTCTGCTAATTCCATTGTGGCGATATTTTTAACTGGAGGCGGCGGCCGTCAGGAGGAAGCAGCGGCGGAGGCGGCGGGACGAGGTTGGGCCGGGTGGGGCCGAGCGGCTACGAAGGATGCGCCCGGCTGTCGGCGGCCGTGACTGGCGGACTAAGGAGTGTTAAAAGCACGGAGCGCGAAAGAGAGCGGGCCGGCCGGCCAGCCGGCGGGTGAGTGAGTGAGTGAAAAGCGAGCGAGCGGCGGAGCTTCGGGGTCCGGCAGAAGAAGAAGCCCCTGCGGGCCGCGCCTCCTCCTGTTTCTCTTCCCCGGCTTTGCGGCTCCCCTTCCCACCCGCGAGCGGAATATGAAACTCGGCAGCGGCTTCCTGAGCGGCGGCGGCGGTTCTTCCAAGAGGACGGCGATGGAGCCCACCTTCCCCCCCAGCATGGTCATGTTCAATCACCGCCTGCCGCCAGTCACCAGTTTCACTCGCCCGGCCGCGCCCCCGCAGCATTGTGGGTTGACTTCTGCCTCGGCTACCGCCACAGCAGCCTCCTCCTCTTCTTCATCGTCTTCCTCGGCCGCTGAGACGCCTGCCCATCCGCCGCCTCACCACCCTCAGGGCATGACTTTCAAGAAAGAGCCGACAGGAGGGTTTCCTCTCACTGCCACCTCCTCGTCCCAGAGGAGCTCGTGGGGTTTCTTCCATTCCTTGATGAACATCAAACAGGAAAAGCCCAACGATCATGAGGAGGAAGAGCAACAGCAGCAGCACCATCACCACCACCACCATCACCATTATGGGGGTCTCTTTGGTATAGCTGGGGAGGAGAGGCATCCCACTCTTGGTGGTGGTGGAGGAGGTGGAGTGGAAGGGGCCAACCAGAGTGTGATCCAGGACCTCAGTCTTTTTCACCACCTCCATCATCATCCCCATAGAGGAGATTTGCTACTGGGCATCAGAAGCAGTGGTGAAATAAGTGCTGCTGGCTCAGATGAACATAAACAGGATGCCCAGGCCAAGAAGGTGAAGAGGCCAAAGTCAGAATCTCAGGGAAACAAAGCCAAGAAGAAGCCGAGCACTTCAGCCAAGGCCCTTATGGCAGGAGATGGAGAGGCTGCCATGCTGTCCCCTAGCCAGAAACCTCATGTCTGTGAACACTGTAATGCTGCCTTCAGGAGCTCCTATCATCTGCGCAGGCATGTGCTTATCCATACTGGTGAGAGACCTTTCCAGTGTAGTCAGTGCAACATGGGTTTCATTCAGAAGTATTTGCTTCAAAGGCATGAAAAAATCCACAGTAGGGAGAAGCCATTTGGATGTGACCAATGCAGTATGAAGTTCATCCAGAAGTATCACATGGAGAGGCACAAGAGAACGCACAGCGGAGAAAAGCCATACAAATGTGAAACCTGTCAGCAGTATTTTTCAAGAACTGATAGACTTTTGAAGCACAGACGTACATGTGGAGAAGCCATAGGGAAAGCAGGTGCTGGAATGGATCCTGGGCCATCAAATCATAGCATGGGCAACTTGTCTATGTTGTCTCAGGGAAATACAGGTTCAGCAAAGAGAAAAAGCAAAGCAAAATGTATACCCATTGAAAACAAAGAACATAAAATTAGTCATAAAATATCTGAATCTCAAATTGGGTCTAATATGTCCTTGCAGAATTACGCAGTAGAAATTCCAATAGTGTCTTCCAGTGGCGGCTTGATTGGCACTGGGTTGGAAGAGCTACAGAAAAAGGTGCCAAAACTAATCTTTAAAAAAGGAAACCGGAAAAGTGCAGATAAGAGCTTTCTTAATTTTATGTCACCATTACCAGACCTCCTTGGTCAGAAGCAATTTTCTGGAAAACCAAGTAACTCTCTTGGCCTAGTCGCAAATTCCAGTGTAGATGCTATTGGCCTTCTCCAAGCGGCAAGTGGCAAATCAGGTCAAATAAGTAGCAATTATGATGATGCCATGCATTTTTCAAAGAAAAGAAGATATTTGCAAACCGCCAGCAGTAACAGTGCCTTTTCTATAAATGTTGGGCATATGGCTTCCCAACCGTCTGTTATTCAGTCTGCAGGGGTAAGTGTTATGGACAATGAGACCCCATTATCTCTTATTGACCCAGCGTCTCTTAATGCTGACATCAAATCTTGTCATGATAAGTCTGGCATTCCTGATGAAGTCTTGCAAAGTCTTCTAGATCAGTACTCTCACAAATCAGAGGGCCAGAAAGAAGATCCCTTCAGCATCACTGAACAGCGTGTGGACTTGCAAGCTTCAGGAGAGCATACAGAGATGGTTCAAGAGGAGAACCTGAGTCCCAGCTCCCAGACAGCTTCAAATGACAAAGCAAGCATGTTGCAAGAATACTCAAAATACCTCCAACATGCTTTTGAAAGAACAACCAATAGCACTGGTTTTGCTTTTGGTCCCAGTTTCCAATTTGTAAGTTTATCTTCAAGCCTTCATAACCATACTTTGTTTCCAGACAAACAAGTGTACACTACGTCCCCACTTGAGTGTGGTTTCAGCCAATCTGTTACCTCAGTGTTGCCATCTGCATTGTCAAAGCCTCCTTTTGGAATGTTGCTTGGATCTCAGCCGGGTTTTTATTTGTCTGCTTTGGAGGCAACCCATCAACAGTTGACTCCTTCACAAGAACTAGATGACCTGATAGATTCTCAAAAAAGCATAGACACTTCATCAGGCTATCATTCTACACCTCAAAAACTGAATAGCCAGAAGGAACAAAAAACCCTAGAAACTTCAACAAGCTTTCCTATTCCATCTCAGGAGTTAGCTAACCAGATAGATCCTCAGAAGGACCTAGAACATCGAGCAACATATCAGATAGAGACCTTTGCACAAGCATTTGGTTCTCAGTTTAAGACGGGCAGCAGGGTGCCAATGACTTTTATTGCTAACTCTAATGGAGAAGTGGACCATAGAGTAAGGACTTCAGTATCAGATTTCTCAGGGTATTCAAATATAATGTCTGATGTTAGTGAGCCATGTAGTACAAGAGTAAAGACCCCATCTAGCCAAAGTTATAGGTAGAGTCTCAAGTATGACTAGGCTTAGGGGGGGTCGTCTTAATGTGTTAGTTTTATTTTGATAACACTGCCATTGGAATGTTTCTACATGATCCTAATACAAATAATGTAACACGCCCTTTCAATGCAACTTTTCATATTTAGTTTTGTTAATATAATTTTAGATTGGTTTGTATTATGATTTTTAATCAGATCAATAGACATTATAGTTTGCATTTTTGTGTTTATGTGACAGTGTTTAGCAATCAAACTTACTTAACTTAGATTGTCAGGGAATAGCCCAAAAATTGCAACTGCAAAAAAGAAAAAAAAGAAAAAACCAAGACAAAAAAAATCACTTTTGTTTTAGGATTAAGATTATGTTAATTGCTTTACTCTCAGGAAAATGTAATGAAGCAAGGAGATTCTGTACACTGTTGGTGTATTGGAGTTTTGAATTTACAAATAAGTGGTAACTCTATTCTGCCATTTAACAAAGGGTTCTAAGACATTGCAAATTGCTGTCTTGTATCTGGGTGATATAAAATTCTGAGAATTTAGCTGCCTAAAGCTTGTTTATAGTTTTTAACATACTACTTTATTTCTTTTTCCAGAGGATAATGCCCATTCCATATTTTTAGGGTAGCTACTCTCAGATCCTTGGTATGTTTCCTGGAATGATAGCTTTAAGAAAAATAATGTCCATTCTCCTTCCTCCCTGTCCCTAGAAGATTATAATTCCGTAAAGAGATATTAATGGTATAATCTACAAGAGGATTTTTGAAGTAGTAATTTCATGTCATTGTAGCCCCAAATTCAAATTACAATAATAATTTATATAGACTTTGGAATGCATTATTTATTATATATTTTTAAAAATCCATTCAATTGGCCTCCAACCCTTTGCTCATTTTTAAAAACATCTTAAGCTGTCTTTAATCATCTGTTTTCTATACCAAGTTTGTTTGCCAAGATTGTGATATTTTTTTCTTGTCCCTTAGCTTAACAGCTGGAATTTTAGAAGATATACATTCCAGAAGATTACATAATATTATGTACTTTTAGATGTTTCATGACGTCAGGAGTAAAACAATGGAATACCCCCCTTTATTTTAGAAGTCTATAAAGTTTTCTATATAAGATACAATAAAGAACAATTAGTTGTACATAGAGAAGTCTCCCAGTGTGCATTGAGATTTGCATCCACAAACTGTCTTGAATTTTGGGGTGGGTTTCAGATTACGTGTGGGTTTTAAGGATGTGTAGAAGACTTTGCAGGCTTGGGTCATGAGACTTTACTTGGATTCAGAGATTGGCCTCAACATATGAACCATGTGACAGGTACCTATGTGATCTCTTGTAGCCAGAATCTTCCTAAGGAATTTGTTGCTCAAATTAATGTATATTTTGTGGTACATTATTTATGATATGTGAATCTTGATTAAAGCCTGTGAAGCCACAAAAACCTTCTAGAAAACTTAGTGGCTATTTTAAAACTGCTAAAAAGCAGTTGCACTGTCCAGAACCACTTTTTTTGCAGATTTTTTTTTAAAATTAGTTTTTAAATGTAATTTTGGTGATGTTTTTGCAGATTTTTTAAATGTACTTTTGATGATACTTCTGCCTTAGGGGCTTTCAGAAGGCAGAAAAATACCAGTGGTTGTTTGCGGTCTTATTGTGTAATTGGCCTGTTTCAGGTGTTCATGTATAATAAAGTGATTAACATTGTACAAGTGTAAAACACTTCAGCTATGAAGATGTATTACAAAAACTATAAATTCCTAAATTGTTACAGAATGCTAAATATACACATTTTTTCTCTTCCTTCCTACCAAATCAACTTGAACACTTCACCAAATGAGACATCACCTTATTACTAATGCGTAATTAATTAAATCTCATTTAATTGTGTATGTGTATGTGTATATATATATACACATATATATATGATAATGTATTTCCCGTCCTTCAAATTAGTGCTGTTAATTTCCCCTGCCATCTAGTTATAGAGCACAATTTATCATCAAGGGATGGAATATATCTTAACCACTGTGTAGTTCTGCTATGGGTTTTTCTTTGTCTTTTGGGGTATTTTGTTCCAGTGCAGTTATTTTTCTTTATATTGTGTGTACTGGATAGTGTGGATAAGGATTGTTTGCTTTAGACTGTGACCAATTAAAATGCTGTTCACACAACTAAGGAAAGAAGATGCCATTGTATTATCTATCCAGTTACACCTCTGGCTTTGTCAAGACAATTCCATAAAATGCTTGAAACTAAACGCTGGAGCAAAAGAAGAATAACTTGCTTGCTTTTAAAAGGTATTTTTATTGTAAAACTTCTTTAGGTGAACAATAAAAACACAGTTTTTCGTTATTTTGAGCTTTAAATTATTTATTTTACTCTATATGGATTAGGGTTTATTTCTTTGGAGATGCTTTTCAAATGAATGAACTATTACGGTAGTAGTATTAGATTACTTACAGTAAAGGGTACAATTTGACATATTTAGAATACTGAGAAGTGTTAGCAGTGATTTGGTTTTATTTTAGTAGCCCTGGAATTCTGTTGGAGATTTGGATGTCAATTGGATAAATTACAGTATTGCATTGCCTCATTTTATATATTTGGGAGTAATTAATAGGATTCCTTGAAATGGAAGGGAAGCACAGTTTTACATGTTAGGTTAAACCAAGGTTTATTTTAACTATTAATTGTTGAATTATGACCAGATATTTAGTAGAGAACAGAAGCCTAATTCAATTTCACCTGATTTCCTAGACCCAGCAGAAAATTGATGAAAGATTTTGGCTCTTAAAAAAGAGCTATTTTAATATCCAGATGAAGGGATTAAACTCTAGACCTATCCTAGGTAAAGTTTAGTTGTGCCTTCTGAAGCATATTACTCTCCATTGAGGCTGATCTGATGTGATCTTATTTTATTTGACAGCTAGCATCTCTTCCTGTGATGAATATATATAAAAATCATTTTTATTCAGCAACTGAAGCACCGTGGCAACTCTGCTGCACTAGTTAGAACCAGGCCAACACAACAAGTTAGGGACACAAAGAGCATTTCCTTTGTTGTCAAAATGAAACGCTGCTTTGAAAACTGACACAACTGCTAATGAGCGCAATGAACTAACTGGTCAGGAATATCAGCAAGTTTTATTTGCCAAATTTGGTAAGGGCAGCTTCAAAGGTAGAGATTAATAGAAAAGTATGGGGAGGGCGCCAAAAGTTATTCCCTGCATGATACTTATACATTTTTGTTATAGTATCCTATGTACTATATTATTGTATAATCCTTGCAACAGTTGGTTAAATCATATTTTTTTAAAGAGATAACACCTTTTATATTATGTAACTTTATATTATGTAAATATAGCAAATGTTAATACACTGAAACACAAAAGTGTAATCTTTATAGTTTCCAAATAGCCAGAAGGGAAAATACACTCTAGGACCAACATAAAAATAGATCTATTGTTAGACGTCTGGACCAAATATGGCTGTTGAAAACAAGGGAAAGAAAGATATTTTCCAGGGAAGATCTCTTCAATAATTTTTAGGATCCATATTTTTCATGTAGATCTTTGTTACTTTCATGTTTCCAGTTAATCTGATCTGGTATTTTAGACTGCAATAATAAGTAGATAATCAGTTTAAAAAAGGAAGCATATGAACCTGATCATAGAATTTAAGATATCTCTACCTTTTTAGTCCCATTTTCTAGCTTTATTCCTTGAAGTTCTACCTTAGTAGTATATGGTGTTGCTTAAATGTAAACCCTTTTGGGTTTTCATCATTTTTGCATAAATATGACCTAAAATGTTATCTGTTCGCTACAGTCCTAAAATGATTAAAAACCCAATTAAATAAATTAAAAGCTTTATACTTGTTCATATATTTATTGAGGAAAGGTGTGAGGGCAATGTCCTGCCTTATTTAAAGAAAACAATTGTGGGTATTCACTATCGAAGTCTGATCTTTATAACACTGCTATGTGGAAGTTTCTCATGGCCCTCTGAAAATGTTGATGCTCACCAGGCTGAATTTGACTTCTGATGATTATTTGTACATGTCCATCTTTTCTTGAGTTGCTTTAGGACAAATACCTAATGGATGATTGAGGAACTATTTATACCCTGATGATAGTAGCAATCATAATAATAATAAAATAATTTAATAATACTGGTCAGTATCTCACATAGTTAAGAAGTCTTGTAAAAATTGTGTTTTGATCCAAAATTGGGTAAGATTTCACCTGAGCACACCAAAAACTTGTGAGATTGTTGTGAATTCCCAAGATTCTAGATAAAAAAGGACTGTCTTCTCTCAATAATTTCTACCTATCCAATTTGGTCTAGTAGACTGGAGATGCTGTGGTCCTGTCAGCCAAGGGATATGGTCTGGTGGGGACCAAGAGACGTGCCTTCTTGGCAGTAGCCCTGCCCTTTGGAATATTCTTCCTTCAAAGCTTAGGATGGCCTCAACCTTGTTAACCTCTCATAAGGCTTTAAAGACCTGGCCATGTGCACAAGTCTGGGGTGCTGAAAGTGTTAGAGGCTTTGTTACCTGACGGCACTATTAATTTTAATGTAACTATAATAATTTTCAGCTGCCTAAATGTATAATTTGTAACTTTTTGTGTTTTTATGGTTTCATTATTGTGATTTTATTTGTTGCCCAGTGTCAATTGAATTGATATGGGCAGCTATAGAAATTGAACAAAAAAATAAAAATAACTTGGGTTACATGTGTTGTATGTGCCCATACGTACCATGTTGCTAACTACTAGCTTATGTAGTGATCCTCAAAAGCTGTGACAATAGAGAGGTAGACATGAAGGCCTCAAGGAACTCTGGGAACTTATATAGTAGGATACACATTTAAAAATATTCCATTTGATAAAATACAATCAGGTGTAGCGGACAATAAATAATTGGAAATAGTTCTAAGATGCACATGCCACAATAGTACAGTGCCTGTGTGTTTTGCTGGACAAAATTTTCTTGGGCTTTACAAATGTTACTTTTACAAAGCAGATATTTTGATCTGTTAAGTATAGATAACTAATCGAGCAGTAAAAAAGAAAAATCCACTGCACATTATTAGTAATGACAACATTTACCTATTTTCTCAGACTCATACAATATTAAACTTAATTCTCTTTTGAAAGTTATTGTATTGACGTGTTGAAATTTGGGAGAAAAATAAAAATGTTCTTTTTTTATTTTTTCCCTACAGTTCTGCAACTATCTTTAGTTTATTAACTTAACATGTTCTATGACTCCGACCAACATCTTGTTTTTCCATAAACCAGAGCTCATGAACTATTTTATGGATATTTCAAGGCAACTGAAAGCAAGTGCTCTTTGGATGTATACAACCTATTGCACACAATGTGTGCCTCTCATGTATTGGACTTTGAAGTTGAGCTTAATGAAACATCCATTTTCAGCCTTTTAATTGGCTATGTAGATGGAAACAAATATTGGACCATAGGGTTCCTTTTGGTTTAAGTGCAATTCATTAAAAATACTATTAAAACTCTTGTATCTGTAACTTTCAATTGTACAAAATAGGCCATCACAGAGCAATAATTTTTGAATCAAGGTTCTGTAATTAACTTACAGAATGAATCTAAAATCTTATTTCCAGGAGATTTTGAAAATCATTGGCTGCTTCAGCACTGCCATGGTCAAATGCAGTCATTTCCAGTGTTCCCTGTCAGTTTCCCAGAAGGAAGGTCAATGGGAAGGAAGTTGGAAGTCCTAGGCTGGTGGGCAGGCAAATTACTGCTGCCAGGTGGAATGAGGAGTGAGGTGCTGTATGTAGGTGCAGAGGAGACACTACATAAGTTAGTGAAGATGCCCGAGAGGCATCGCATAGGTCAGGGAGGATGTGCTAGAGCAGTGATGGGTTAGGGTTAGAGAAATGTCGCATGTGAACACTTGTCGGGGCTGCATTCTGGAAAAGCCAGAGTTCTAGCATGCATGCGCGCCCAATGGGTTCTAGTACACATGCACACCTGGTTTCTAGCATACATGTGCATCCGAAGATCAGCTGGTCAGCGAGCATGCACAGGCCGGTTTTTCTACACTGCCGCACATGTGAAGGAATTGCGCTACGGAAAAGCTGAACCTCTGGGTCTGGTGTGCATGTGCACCCAACAATCAGCTGGCTGGCACGTACGCACACATCGGTTTCCTGCACTGCCACTCTCATGGATAGCTGATCATCTCGCATGCATGCACCCCAGAAACCTGTAAGACAAACAGGCAAGGTCCCGTGTGCCGGGTGCCACAACTTTGCGTGCCGGGCGCCATTGCTTCACGTGCCACTTTGGGCACACATGCCATAGGTTCACAAATCACAGTGCTAGAGTGAGCGTGTGTAATAGGCACCCTATGAGTCAAAGAGGATGTTTGACAGTACAAAAGGGCAATGTGTAGTTGAGGGAAGTTGTGTACAAGTGCTAGATGTGTGAAAGGATTTGAAGGAGTGTGAGGTTTAGGGAAGGTGTGAATGTACATGGGGATGTGCAAGAGGTGCAGTGTTGGGAAGAATGCATGGAAATTTGTGAGAGATCTGTGGGTCAGGAGTATGATGTAGGTTGGGGAGAGTGTGCAGGAGTGCCCAAGTGATAGGTAAGTAAATATCTCTGAATGATGATCCAATGGTTCATGGTGCATCTGGTTTTGTATAAAGACATAAACAAAGTTCTTGTAGAAAAATAAATAGATTTATTATATTTTTAATTTTATTCCATTTCTTTTTTCTACCTGGGTTAATTGTTACTTTTTAATCATTTAATTAAAAAAATACTTTAATTCACATTGTTTGAATCAATCATGCAAGTTTTCCTTTTCTATTTCTATCTTTAGGAGAATCAATCTGTTTTTATTTTTATTCTTTAGGATAATCAATAACATTACTTTTTTAAAAGCACCTGAATTTTCTGGAAGCTTGCACCATGCTCATTCTCTGCATATTCAAAAGAATTGGGAAAAGTTTTTCATTTTGAACAGAATGAAATACTTTGAGCCATCTCCCCCATTTTTATTTACGTGAGAAAGCAGATCATGAGAATGTCTATGTATGGACTGACCAATGTTCATTTTGATTTTGCATCTCTTTTGGTCAGGTGGGAAGATTCATCTTCTACAGTTAAACTCTACATTAGCTCTAAGCAAATGTAGATATTGTAGGCATTCCCAACTTGATGTGTATAGTTTTGGATTACAATTCCTATAATCCTTGACTGGTTAGATATAATGGGAATTGTGGACCAGCACTTCTGGAGGACACTAGCTTGGACACAACTATTGGAACCTAACTGCCTAAAATGGAGGTAGAAGATGTTTACATACTATCTTTCCTGTTTTCCTCCAGTCTTTTAAAAAAGATTCTATATGCTGGTTGGCATTTTCACATGAGGATTTAATGTTAATTTGGATCAGAGTTGCATTCCTGAATTTCTACCCAGATGATCTGTTTTGAGTAACTGATCTATGGTGCCGGTTTACTTTTTTAGATGAAACTTCCTTTGGTATTAGAAACTCATTTCATTCCATTGCCCTGCCACCCTGTAAGTAATCCACTACTACTGCTTAACCAATTATAATGACTCAAAAGGTCTTGTCACATTTTCCTTTTTGTGGTATATAAAAAGTGACAAACCAGTCATTCTATTGAAGACTGGGTTAGGACACTGATGGAGTGCCGTGTTTTGCACTCTGGTCAGCTGGGTGATATGAGGATGGCGACAGTGAAAACCACTTTAAACTTTCACGGGATGTGCATGTGCGTTGGGAAACAGTGGCAGTGGCAATTTCAGATCAAATCCATCTTTATTACAGTGATAGACAAGCATAACAGCAGCAGCACGCAAGTGCCAAAAATGAATTTCTGATCTTAATTCTACTACTGTAGTTATAAATGACATTGGACCTTTTTGGGTAGGTCTGTTAGAGAGCCTGTCAATAATTATGTCCCATTTTTTTCAGTTAGCAGGTTTCATTACAAGGCAGAGACACCTATGCTGCCGTGTGCCTTTGACTGCAGCAGGATAGAAATGTGAAGAAATAAATAAATACAATGTTACCAAATTAACATATTAAACATGATTGTACAATATTTCAAATGTGGGTACATATTTGGGTATTATTTTCTCCAATAAGATGCAAATGGTTTCTTATTTGTTTGTTCTAAAGAGCATAAACTAAATAGGAATATTCAGTAGGGTGAAGAGTACATGGAAGACAGACTGTGAATATGTGTTACAGTTTGAACTAGTAATTACCAAGAGGTTCAGATGGCAGTTCTAAGTAAGAGATAAGGTGGGTTTTTCCTTCTTGTCATTTTCTCTTCCTACCTGCTTTCTATGGTATTTATAACAATGCTTCATTGGAGTGTTCTTAAATTTTTTGACTTTAATATAAATTCTACTTGATATTAGTCTAGGGGGATTTTTACTCAGTTACTCATCCCCTGAAAGGTTAGAACCTCTCATTTTTATGACATTACAATCAATTTCTGAGAGGATGAGTTAAAATCTATCTTTTGCAGAGACTGGGGGAAAGTCTTCGGGTACCGCACAATATATTTCTGTTTTATTTCCATCTGGGCTCCTATTCAAATCAATTTTTAACAGGACATGTTAAACTCAATATGGTGTTAAAGGGCAAAATATTCAAAAGATTATTGAAGGCGAGAGCTATTTCCAAGGTTAAATTTACTTTTATAGGAGTGTGTCTTTTTTCTTTTTCTCTAGAAAAGAAAGGGTAAAACGGCAAGTAAAACTGAATAAAATAGGTTCCACTGATGATAATTTTTAACTAGACTATATTTTGTGCTGAAGAAAGATTTGGTGGCCTGTTGATTGCTGTGAAAAATAATCAACCTCTCTGCATTACCTTCAATAGGATGTTTCTGGATGTTTCTTCCCTCCTAATTTTAAATTCTTCTTTCCTCAGTGTAAACTTTCTTTTAAAATACACACAACGGATTTGTTCATCTGTATTTTTTATTCTTTGAATCAAAAGTATAACTGTCTTTTAATGAACGATTGTGCAGTCCTGACACAGTTGAGGCAAGGGTTTAGCTTCAAATAAATCATTTCCGCATTCTTGCTTAAGTGGCTGTTTTAGAGTGCGAGAAGATTTGCTATTGAGTTCTAATACTGAGCTTTCCTTGACCCATTTTTTTTAAAGCAATATAGGTTAAAGTAACTAGAAAAAGAGTGACAAAACATAAATAAAATATGTAAATGTGAGGACTTTACAAAATGAATGTAAGCATTTTTAAAACAATACTTAACAGACAAAAATTTATATGATTCAATGGAGACTCTGGAGGTGGTTGGCGCAGTGACACAGAAGTTACCACCTCTGCACCGCTCAAGCCTTTCTGGTTTGTATTTAAACCTCTACAATTCGACAGTTTTTATATTTATAATTGTTTTTATATTTCTATTTTAATTACATTGTAAGCCACTAGAATTGCTTTTGGCAGCAAGGGGGTGGCATATACATTAAACAAAGAAACAAACAAAGGCAAGAAAAGAATAACCATTTTGTATGGTTGAGTTCAGCATAAGCTGTTCATTCCCTCCATGAGGGAAAGGGGAAAGAACCTTTGCATTTTCTTGTTTGTGGATATAAAAATACTAAAATATGGAATATGGTAATTTACTCATGTATCAAATTTTCAGAAAATCACTTATTTGAAGTTGAATTTTACTTTTCAGTTATTACACCTACCTATAATGGATAGATACTGTACAAAAATTAGCGATGACACAGGCCCCTACTGCCAAAGATTTCTGCTCTGCTTAAAAAAATCTTAAAATGGTTGTCAAGCAAGCTGACTTATTCAATAATAATAATAAAAAAGGCTGGTAGAAGAGTAGGGCTCCTTCTTAATAGATATTAATTACTAGATGTGTATTCAGTGAGATACGTCTGGGGTCAACCGGGCACTCTAAAGAAAAAGGGACTTTTTCTTTTGTTGATTTATTGGAGTTGAGAGTGAAAATTTAGGATATTTACCTCTTAGCAGAGGAGATAGGTTTGAAGTTTTGTAGTTGTGCGAAATCATGTCCTGTTTGCTTTGGAAGACTTGAGTCTAGCACTGTTTTAAATATTAGTGTCGTGTGTTAAACTGTTTGCCTGCTCCTCTGTTTAAGCGCTGTATATCCATGAATAGAAGTAACAGAAAAGTCACTAATCTGTATTTATTTTATCTTATAAGAAAACTGATCCTGTAAAAGGTAAAGCTCATGAATATTCCTCTGGGAAATATGTGTATCTAAGATTGCCTTAGCTGGTAGAGGGGGGGGGGGAATCTGCAAAGGTCTTACTTGGAAATTTTTAGTGCAATTTACGAGTCTGTAATCTTTTTTTCTCATTTAGCAGGAAAACATTTCATGACACCTATCTCTGCTAAATGCAAAACTTTCAAAATATTCAGAAATATAGACAGGTTTACAAAACCATGTCTTCTGTTACAGTCCCCCGCATAAAATTTAATTAAATTGCAAAACCAGAAGATGACTTTAAAGTAAGGTAAGTTGGTTGTAACTGAGATTATTGTTTTACTATTCGAGGAAGTTGTAAATTCGCTCCTTTTGGTTAACTAATACATGTACAGTACTATAAAATATCCCTTATTTCCTTCCAAAATTACAAAGCAAAAAATGTAGAAAAATGTAGAAATATCTTGGTCAAATTTGTCTGAGAAAGAATAATGCTTATTTTATCATTGTATTTCAAGTTTAATGAGTTAGGAAAATAAATTATATAGTTTTGTTTCATTTTAGTAGAGCTGAAAAAAACTGAAGATTTCTGTTTTGTAATTTTTGTTTCAGAAGAAATCATTGCAAAGTATTCTGCACTCCTAGAGATGTCTAATCTAACTTTCATGAGATGTATCCCTTATAGGTAGTCCTCAACTTATGACCACAATTGAGCCCAACATATCTGTTGCTAAGTGAGACATTTTTTAAGTGAGTTTTGCCCGATTTTATGGCCTTTTTTGCCACAGTTACTAAGTGAATCACTGCAATTACCAGTTAGTAACACAGTTGTTAAGTAAATCTGGCTTTCCCCATTTACTTGTCAGAAGGTAACAAAAGATGATCACATGACCCCAGGACATTGCAAGAGCCATAAATATGAGTCAGTTGCCAAGTGTCTGAATTTTGGTCACATGGCCATGGAGCTGCTGCAATGGTCATAACTGTGAAAAATGGTCATAAATCACTTTTTTCAGTGCCGTTGTAACTTCGAACGGTCACTAAATGAATAGTTGTAAGTCGAGAATTACTTATATTCTGTATATACCGTATTTTTCGGACTATAAGACGCACCAGTATATAAGACGCACCAAGATTTCAAAGAGGTAAGAAAAAAAACTTGTTGTCTTCCCTGGCCCCAGGAGCACTCTGTAGGCCTCCCAAATCCTCTGTGCATCCTGTTTTTTGCAAAAAGGCCCGTTTTTCACCTGTTTTTTTACAAAAATGGGGACATTTTGGCCTTCCCCCAGATCTCAGAAGCAGTCTACAGGCCTCCCAAACCTTCCGTGCACCCTGTTTTTTGCAATAATGGGCCCGTTTTTCACTCGTTTTTGCAAAAAGCAGGGTGCACAGAGGGTTTGGGAGGCCTGCAGACTGCTTCTGTGGGCTGGGGGAAGGCAAAAACCCCTCCATTTTTGCGAAAAACGGGCCGTTTTTCATAAAAACAGGGTTGTTTTTTGTAAAAATGGGATGCAGGGGCGGGGCTTCAGGAGGCCAGAAATTGTTGTATTTGGTGTATAAGACGCACCAACATTTCCACCCTCTGTTAGGGAAGAAAAAGGTGCATCTTATACGCCGAAAAATATGGTTACATAGGTGGCAGTGTTTATTGCATTATTTCCTTTCGTTATATATCTATAGCTGTAAAAAATAAAGAACCAAAACATGAGCTTTAGAAAGAAAGATCTCAAAGAGGAACAGTTATACAGGTAGTTCTAAACTTATGAACACAATTGAGCCCAGAATTTATGTTGCTAAGTGAGAAATTTGTTCATTGAGTTTTGCCTCATTTTATGACTTTTCTTGCCACATTTATTAAGTGAATTACTGCAGTTAAATTAGTAACATGCTGGTTAAGTTTTCTATCCGTCTCTATAGAGTAGGTAGTAATTCTGCGGTGACGTTCTGGAGCCGGTTCTGTCGGTGGCTCCATGGGCGCCACCATCTTGGATTTTGCTTCTGCGCATGCACAGAAGCTAGTTTTTGACTGCTGCGTGTGCACTTGCTCACGTGCTTTGCGCACTTGCTTGCTCACGTGCTTTGCGCGCTTGCTTGCTCATGTGCTTTGCGCTTGCTTGCTCACGTGCTTTGCGCGCTTGCTTGTTCACGTGCTTTGCATGTGCTTGAAGCACGATCCTGAGTGAACTGGCAGTAAGAAGATTCAGAACCCACCTCTGCTGTAAACCCTTTGAAAAACTACATCGGGGTTGCTCAACACCACGTTCAGTTGCTGTCCTCTAGAGCAGGGATCTCCTTGGCAACCTTAAGCTGGCTGCAGAATTCTGGGAGTTGAAGTCTGCCAGGCTTAAAGTTGCCAAGCTGCTCTAGAGATTGAGGCTGGGAGGCCTGAAAGCCCTTAGCAAAGAGTTGTCTTGAAATACAACGGTTTGCTCCCTCCCACTCAGAAAAGTTAAATGATATGGGCTGTAGGCAGCATTTCTGATGAGTCAGGCTTTTGCAATGATTTTGCAATGACCAGATTTGTACAGATTAGTGAAATGGAAAAACAAAAAAACCAAAAGGACTCTAGATGCGGCCTAGTGCCTTTTAGGTCATCACGCTGGTGTTGCATCATTTGCATTGCTAGAGGATTATGTGTACTTTCAAATTCAGGGGGAAAAACATGGTTAAAGAAGAGTCTTTTGCTTTTGTTCAGATGTTGCTATATGAGAACAGAAAGTCTACAGAGTGCATTGTTTTCCCTTCAGTCTCCATATCTATGGGACAAAATAGGTCATTAAAGATAGTTTAAGAACAGTGCTGTGTCTTAGAATAACAATACTATGTCTGGAAAAAATATTTTTACTTTCACATTTCTTTCTTTTCTTGATAGGGAAGTCTAAAGGATGTTGTCTGTAGGTAGATATGGGAAGTATTGTTATAATGCTATCTTATGTTTTGGAACATTTTAGATTTGGGGTGAACATATCCTAAAGTTTCAGCAAAAAAAAAAAAAACATTCAGCAAAGGCCTGCCTTTTCAGATTAAGTGGGAAATCTGAGCATGTTAAATTTTCACTATTTATTTTATTTAGTTGATTTATAAAAATGCTCCACTTGCAACTATGACATGGGTTGTGAACATATAGTTAAAAATCCATGGAAGCAATACAACCAGAGCAAATAATTATAATAATAAAATAACACATTTTAATCTGATTATTTTGTTTTCAGATTTTTCTGTTGCTCTATGCCATTAATAAATTACAAAAAATTTTTTTTGCTTACTGGTTCTCATTTACAATTCTAGCTTTGTTTGGATAGCTTTATACAAGGTTGTTTGTTTAAATCTGTTATATTTACACACTGACAGCAATGCTTAGTGTGTTATAAAAATGTTTTTATAATGTCAACAGGATTGATATTTGTAAAACGTAATAAAACATAGAGAATGTATGCAGGATTCCTGGAGATAACTATGCATGAATTAGTACAATTGTCCCTGGTTAGGATTCTTTTCTTATTCTCTTCCTCTGACTTAATATATTTTATAGGTGAGGCCATTGTTATGCTATCAGACTAGTTTATCAGTTCAGGCAGTCTCTGCTCTTATCTCCTGATTGCTTTACTGAATTCTAGCATAAAGGCAGAATGTCACAGAGGACTGACCTAATCATTAGATCCAAAGTTAAGACTCTGGGTTTTTTGTTTTGTTTTCCCCTTGAGAACCAGTTTAGTCATAAGCAGTCTCCTAAAAGTAGAGCATATGCAAACAGCCACACCATAAATGGTTAGGCTAAGTTACAGTAGCCACTAGAAGTTGTGGATATTTAATCGTGAATACTTTGGAATAGTCTAGATAAGAAAGATATTCCGTTCTTTTATTTTCTTAAAAAATAATCATGTTCTAGCAGTGACCTGGCCTCTGATGAATTTCTGTCAAATACAAAAAATGAAGCTCTCTCTGTATTTTCACTTTGGGCCCTTTCATGGCCTGGTGTTAAGGATACAGGAGACTCTGCAACACACTTGAAGCAATGCAAGGACTGAGACATTCACTAAATCTCTCTCTGTGTCTGTGTTGCAAGTATTCATTATTCCAATGTTCTTTTCCCCCCAAATATGAAGAGAACATTGAGGTTATATTCACTTACAATATCTTGTGTTTGTTAACTAGCTTCCTCCTGTGCTTTAATTGCAATTTGAGATGCAGACATTAATCAAAGCTTCCATATATTCACTGGAATGTCTCAGGTTTTTAACTGCTTTTATGTCAGTTTCTGATTCACCCGAAGACAAACAGGATGCCGTGTTGGAGACAACCTCGCCTGCTGGGCATCTGCTTGTCATGGGAAAGATATAAGAATCCTTTCAACAAATGATACAGTCAAGTTATGTTTGCAATATTCCAACAGGCTGTTAAAGAAGTTAATCTCTTTATCCCTTCATCTTTGAATTAATCTCTTTATAATTTGCGCTAGAATTTTTCCAGGTATCGATGTCAGGCTGATCTTAGTTCTTCCTTCCTCCCATGTTTGGGGTAGGGACAACATTTCCAGTCATCTGGAAATTCATCAGTTCTTCAGGTTGTCTCAATGACAGTAAGTAATGATGCAGGCAGACAAATAGCTGGTTCCTTCCCTGTTGGAGGATGCTTTTCATCTGGTCCTGGAAATCCATTCAGAGGAAAGAGGCACTGTGACCATTTTAACAAGCTTAAACTTCAATTCTACTCTATACAATTTGCTGATAAAACACACAGGAGTTTTGTTCGAGAATCTGAAACAAAATTGGCGTGGTGTGGCATTGCCTTCTCTCTTTTTTTAATCTGAATGTTACATCGTCATTTTATTTTGAACATATCTAAATAATTTGTGGTTATTTTTATTAGACTTCAATCGTCTCAGCTCATTTTAAACTTTTGCTTTCCAAAACACCAGCTACCCTTTCTGTACTTTTTCTTGAGGACTGATTTCTTTCTATTTTCTGTATAGCTCCTTTTTTTTTGTTGATCTTCACTAAAGGTTTTGTGTTTTTCATTTCCCCTCCTGTTGGAATTGTTTGGAATTGTGCTTTTAACGTCTCCTTCAAGAACTCCCATCCATCCTGAGAGGCTATTCTCATTAGTTTCTCCTGTCATTGAATCCTACCTCTCATGCTCTGAGTATCCATTCTATGTAAAATGCATCTTATGTAATGCTGTGTCTGTTACTTATTCCTTAAGTTGCTTTGTAACTTAAGCTCTCTTTCAAAGCGTTTCCTCCTCAGGCAGATTGCATACCTTGCTGGAGCTATGAATTGCAACTGAACTGTAAAATGTAAATTAAAATCCAGCTGCAGCCTTGCACATGTTAACCTGACACGTGTTAACTCCACCAAAATTAATGCAAACTTTCTTCAGAAATTATTTTGATGCTTCTTCAGAAATCTAACAGAGGGGACAAAAACAGACCTCACTAAAATGCATTTTGTCCTCTCTGGAGTCTCCCTCATTAATATCCCACATTAATACGCTTTCTTCCCGCCCTTGAATTGACAGGACAGTATGTGGCATTAATTATGCTACCACAGGAACAAGACCATTGAGCAGTGCTGTCCTTTCTGCTTAATGTCAGAAGAAAATCCCTGGCTTGGCCTCCATTCCCAACTAGCACCATCTGCTAGTGCGACATGCAGGCAGGCAGGGTTGGGCAAATGTTAGAAATACGGTAGTTGGAACAGAGACTTTAACCATTTTTCACACAGCCCAAGTGAAAGGTTGCAGGTACAGAAATGTTTCGTGCCTGCAACCTGTTGGGTTATTTCCGAACATGAATCCAGCACTCATTTGAGAGAAAGCTGAAGCTTTGTCTAGCAATACTTCATTTGATAGAGCATAGTATGAAAGAGACCATGAATGGGGTGAGGTGGGAAAGAGTATTTCTGAAATTCAGACCCTTCAGGTTTTGCCCTTATGACTTAGGTATACTGTATGTTATAGAGGTAGTCCTCGACTTACGATCACAATTGAGCCCAAGGTTTCTGTTGCCAAGTGAGACAGTTGTAAAGTGAGTTTTGCACCATTTTACGACCTTTTCTGCCACAGTGGTTAAGTGAATTATTGCAGTTGTTAAGTTAGTAACAGGGTCATTAAGTGAACCTGGTTTCCCCATTGACTCTGCTTGTCAAAAGGTCGCAAAAGGTGATCGCATGACCCCCGGGACACTGCAACCGTCCTAAATATGAACCAGTTGCCAAGCGTCTGAATTTTGATCACGTGATCATTGGGACGCTGCAATGGTCACAAGTGTGAAAACCAGTCACTTAACGTCACGTGGTTACTAAACGAACTGTTGTAAGTCAAGGACTATCTATATTCCTCTGGCTTTCAAATTCATATACAAATTCAGTTAATGAATTTGAGCAATGAACAATTATATATATATATACACACACAATGCTCTGGTTATAGTAAACACCATATTTATAATTAAATCAGTATAATAGGAATCAGGCATTTATTTATCAGAATGCTATTTTTTCCTCACTTGTTCATGATGTGTTGTAATGATCTTTTGCCATCAGTTCTCTTCAATGAGCTGCTAGATACTTGTAATCCACAATCAAAAGAAACAAAAATTCCAGCCACAGAGTACTCTTGATGATAAAACAACAGCTTTCATCTGTTCATCTGAAACAAGTACATATTTTCTTCTCAGAGCTTTAGGAATGCTGTGTGTTCTAAGGCGTTCTTTTCTCTTTGCAAATTGACTCACGAAATAGTTAGAAGAATGCAAATAGAAGTCTTCAACTTCTCTGACATTTCTCGGTGGACATCATTTGGAGGCCACATACCTGATTATTATTAGTACCGAATCCGACTTCAACTTCTGCAAGTTCACTCAAGATAGCGAGTGCAAAGCCATACCTTGCTGAAATGTTCTTTCCGGAGAGACAATCCATCAAGCTTTGAATATAAAACAATGGCAGCTGCGTTTGAAACCAAAGCAGTATGGGTTCATTGAAATATAATGCAGGAGTTTTGTGTCCGTCTGCTTTCCCTGCAGCAAGAACTTAGACATACTTTATCACGGCAACTTGCTGCCCCATATTCCATTTTGCACATCTGAGCTAATCTGTTCATCCTTAATTAGCAGGGGCATAAATTTCATGCAGTTGCTATGTGAAACCGGCATGTTTGGACTCTTAAACACGTTGTGGTATGAAAAGTTACTGATGGCATCTCTCTTTCCAATTACTGGAAAACTGCTATTACTTTACAGCTCTAGAGTGAATGCAGATGATTCACATAGTAGACACTTAATAGCCCATGTCACCTGCCCAGTGTTGGTCAGATCACTATCTTTAGCCTCTGACCATGTATTTAAGTTGAACTGCCATTGTAATTCTTCACACACAAAGGATGCATTTACTCCCTTCTAATGTTACATAGAAAGAAGCTTTACGCTGCACATTATACAGTACACACAAAGCATCCCCTTTCCTACTAAGGCAGTAATAGGGAAAATGTTAGCCTTAGAGCCACATTTACTCTCTAGGATATGCAGAAATGTAACTAAGGGTATTATGATATCCCTGAAGCTACATCTGTAATGTTCAATCCCTCCCTTTTTTTTCTCACCTTGGACTCTTTAAAAGGTTTCAAGGATTGAAATCGGAGTTTTAACCAACCTCCAGGAAAATCAGTCTATTTGGGAGGATATTTCAGAGATTTTTAAATTGGCTTTGCCCATCTTGGATTTTGCTGGAACACGGTGTGATGCAGTGGGGAAATCCAATTTTTTTTACTACCGGTTCTGTGGCCGTGGCTTGGTGGGTGTGGCAGGGGAAGGATACTGCAAAATCTCCATTCCCTCCCCACTCCAGGGGGAAGGATATTGCAAAATCTTCATTCCCACCTCACTCTGGGACAAGCCGGAGGTGGTATTTGTCGGTTCTCTGAACTACTCAAAATTTCCGCTACTGGTTCTCCAGAACCTGTCGGAACCTGCTGGATTTCACCCCTGGTGTGATGCCTGAGGGCCACAGGTTTGCCATCCTTGCACTGAAAAATGGTTGGTTTAATGACTATCAGAATTAGCCCAGCAGATATTCTTTCTGTGCTACATTGGACTTTAGGCCCATAATAAGGCTTCTTCTCAAATACTATCTCTGTTTCTTCAAGGATGATGATTGGATTCCAACACGATGCTAGGTGATGGACACTAGAAGATACTGGAGTTTTTCACCACACAAAGGGGAACCAGTCAGTTTCCAATCCCAAATAGTGAGGCGATAATGCAGGGGTGAAATCCTACCAGTTCGGACTGGTTCTATAGAGTAGGTAGTAAGCTGCTGGTGACATCATAGAATCAGTTCTGGTCTGTGGATGCCGCCAATTTTTTGTGGATTTATTTTGGGTAAAAACTTTTTTTTTCTGGGTTTTTTTCTTCTGCGCATGCCCCCTCCACTCCCTCTCCAGCTTGCTTACCTTGCTCTTAGGACTGAATCCCGAGCCGCTGGTTGAAACACAGGCTTGCTTCAACTTTTTTAAAGCTAAAAAAAAAAAGCAGGCAGAATCAGTTGCACCAAGGAGATGGATTGCATTGCAGCCTGCAATCCATCTCCTTGGTGAGCAACTGATTCTGCCTGCTTTCCTTCAATTGGGTAAGTAACTGGGGGTTTTCTTTGCTTTGAAAAAAATAGTAAATTGGAAGGTTTATTTTCCTGCTTTTTTTTTTAGGAATTTCTTTTTAGACATAGCGATTTAAAATTTAGAAAGTTTTAAATTTAGCTGCTTTTATCTGAAAATATAAATAAAATATGGAATGTTGTGTGCTTTTGCAATTCTGCTTAGGCAGCGGGTTGTACTAGATGACCTCCTAAGGTCCCGTCTTCCAACTCTGAAAATCTCTTTAAATTGTTAAATGTGTTAAATCTGTTGCTGGTGCCATTTTGTGTACTTTTGCATGGTGTGTGAGTCAGTACTGCTGCTTTTGCATGGTGTGTGAGTCAGTTGTGTTGTTTTGTGTTGGGTGTGTAAAGTGTAAATGTTTTCCCCCCCAGCTCTTTGTGGCCCTGTGAGGTTCAGGCTTGTGGCACGGGCCATTTTGTGTGCTTTTGCATGGCGTGTGAGTCAGTTGTGTTGTTTTGTGTTGTGTAAACTGTAAAGGTTTTTTGTGTTGTGTGTGTATAAAGTGTAAAAGCACACCCACAAAATAAGCCACACCCACAGAACTGGTAGGGAAATTTTTTAGATTTCACCACTGCGAAAATGGCCTTCGGTCTCACAATAGTCAGTTTGTGGCAATAGTTTCTGTTGAGAGATTCGATTGCTATCAGACCCTTCAGACATTGTATTGATGATGACCTCCTGCTGCTAAACTCTAGATTCCTGCCATCTGCCTCACCAGACCTCTGCTGTTCTCTTCTTTCTGAGTTGAAGTCCTGTTCCCGCCCTTTGCCACACCATTCACCAATTAAAATAGTCTTTTCCTGTGTGGATACCAATGGCACTCTTGAATGGGAGTGAGTCCCATTCAATAGCACCACAACCCATCCCAAGAATATATTCAAGGTTGATCTGGTGAGATGAGTAACTGACAGCCATAGCTGATGGCAGAAATTCTGAATGGAAGCTGTTTTTTTTTTTATCAGCCACTTATCATTTTTGGGGACTTCAGATGCAATGCTTCTTGTCAACTTAGACATTGTATTTTAGGATGATCTAAGATGGCAAGTGTCTGAAGAACTGAGCTTCTTCAGAAATGTTACTGCCCATCAATGTGTTGTGAAATAGAGCATAGGGCTGGGAACAGAAAGATCCTTTTCAGCCCCAGGGCAATAAATTGTTAATCCTAACCCCCTGATGTTCAATAAAACGAGTACAATAACACTGAAAGGCTTTCTAGGAAATGGTCTAATCCTGACAGTGGGATAGCTTGCTCTTCTGCTGATCACTGTGGAGTTGCAGTTACAACTTGTAACTCCTGCCAGCGCTGTTTCTTTCCGTTGCCAAGAGAAATAATATTTCAAGGCAGGGAATGCCTTTCACAAATGGCAATCTATGTTAGGGATCAGATGATAGGCATCTTGCCCTACCTCCTTTGCTTTTGTCCTGGTAACTTGCTTCCTTGGGCAGGTATGCCAGGTTTCCAAATTGCGAAGGCTTAGAAAGTTATAAGAGTTTGTCTTGGTGAGTGGGAAGCTTTTGAGGGGCTGCACCTCACCTAGGTATATCAGTCCCCCCCCAGCTGCTCTGCAAATAACCTCTAGGATTTTGGCATAACAAAATATGCAAATATTCACGGACACATGGGTGGAAATAGATGGCATATAAGGGACAGAGATCCATAGGCTTTGTTTTTAATTTTTTTGGTAGATGAGGAAAGAAATGGTTATTTAGGGACAGATCTGGTGATCAGTGTTCTGGATTTAGTTACTCACCAGAATGGGCAAACCTCAGCTGCGTGTGCCCATAATAGCTTGTTATACAATTAAATCCATAAATAATCAAAATAGCACAGATCAATGGCAGGTATATTTTGACAAGAATTGGAACATAAGAAATGCACCATTTGGATATTTTTGAATGAGGCTATTGGTCCAGCAAGCTAATATTCTAAGTGGCCAGCAGCTTAGAATATGAGACCGAGAATTCCTGAGTTCATATGTTTCAGTTTCTTGTAGCTGGAGAAGATGTGCATTGAGCTTAGTATTCTCTACGTGCAAGACATTTTTTTCTTTAACTACTAGGCTACATAGATTACTATGTGTTAACAGAGTTTTACAGCGCACATAGATTTTTAAACAGAAGTCAGGGGAACATTTTTAAAAATGGGAAAATTAAATCTCAGAAGGACATTCTACTGAGATCAAGCACTGTGTTTAACTTAATGTATTTTAGCATGCGTAATTAGATTTTTAAATATTACTGCAGCCTCTTGAGCCTTAGATTAATAGGGAATGTATATGCAAACATAGTGCTTAGAATTTCTGCTTTATGTCTAAATTTGAGCATATAATCAACCGCCTGAAAAAGTGGTGTGCTTTGATTTACAGTCTATGTACGTACATTTGAAATTACTGCTGTTGAATGTGAATGATATGATCCATTATACCATTATCCAAAACTTGTCTTGAGTGCATAGAGTGAAAAATTGTCTCGTGCCGCGTATAAAATACATAATATAGTTAATGTATATGAATCGCAAACTTAATTTTTTAATAAATCTTGTGGGACTGCATAACTAACTGTCTAAGGCTTCATGTGGCTCGTGGGCCATGGGTTGGACATGTCTGGTATAATCCATGTTGAATTTCATTGTCTGTATAGAGAGACAGATTTCTCTTCTGTATAACTGGCTAACACTGTGGTCTGGTTTGTGGGTAGCAGCAACAGAAGGTAAGAAAATCATAGAGTGTCAGATTAGAAAACCCCAATGGAGTGTTCCCAACTAAAAAGGAAAAAGAAAAAGGAGAAGAAAAGAAAAGAAAAGAAAAACCATTATCACCACAATAAACTCTCAGGTGATTGGAAAGTTAGAATATCAGGAAGAGAGGTTTTATTTAGTGTCCCTAATGTATAACATTTCTTTGAGTTATGATTTCTTGAAGTAATTCCCTAGTGTCCTGCCTGCAGTCTGAAGGACAGTATCTGTTTTTAAAATATCAGATGCTCAAATCTTCTTAAAGTGACTTTTATAGACTTACTTTCACATTAGGAGCTGCTTGATGTTGTTCCTACGTGAATAGTACACTGTAGTTATAACTCCATTAGAGGCTTTAAGATTCCTGCTATAATATTCCTGCTATGCTGTACAGTACTAAGTTGTTTTAAACTAAAATGTTTAGTACTGCATGTGCTAGCTCCCTGTTTTAGTTTAGTCTCTGTTTTAAGTGATTGTTTTGTTCCTTTATATTTTTGGAGTTGAATTTTTAAACATTGATTGCATGTTTAAAAATAACTTTACTGCATATCATCATGATAATAATTTTATATTGGGCCACTAATACATTTTTACAAATACACTTTTGAACTACTGCAGGGACATTCCATTGAATATTATAATATTTTATAATCTGACATTGTAAAATTGACATTTGTCCATGTGCCAAATGGTTTCAAGCCAAATATTCAAAATGTACAAATAAGATTCTATAGAGCTATTCCTCCATCTCTCTAATCATGGTGCAAATATGCCTCTGTCACTGTTTTTTTTCTGTAATGTCTTCCTGACATTACCTTTGTCTTCTCTCCAGCTCCAAAATTGAAACAGGTCAAACTTGTCTTCAGTTGTTCCACTTTTAAAGTAGTGTTTCCCTTCTTCTTCTGAAACAATTTCTTGCTATGGAAATGTTCTGAAATAGTTTGTTAATGATGTGCATATCAGTACACCCAGTGGCTTTGAGCCAGTTTAAGCTTCAGTGGAAATACTTTTTCCCTTCTGGTTGCTGGGCATTGCATCTACAGACATTTTGGTTTGGGCTGCGAAGAAACTAAAAATCTAGTTTCCATAGCATATGTCCATCTAAAGCGTGACTTGTGTTTTCCAGGATGGCCTTCTTAAATGGTGTGGTGGAACCAGCTTGCACTGGATCATGAAAACTGATTATTAATTATTCTGAAATTTTGCAAACTGTTTGAGATAAAAGCTAAGACATGATAACTAGCCTATTGCTCAGTTCTGTGGCTAGCAACACAGCATGACAGCCAGCAGATGGGATGTTCAATAATACAACCGGTTTCTTTGGCACACTTCTGAAATAATGCTATACTTGTGTTAAAAAGTATTGTGATGCACATAAAGTTGACTTAAACCTGGAAAGAATGTTAGATTTTGCCAGTTATATCTTGTTCATTCTATCAATAAATGAATTAGAGGTTTACTGCAACTTCTGTTGACTCGGAACTTTACATGATCATACTTTTTGCTGATTTGTAGTTACTTTGCCTACTCCATGGACTTCTTACCTTGGTCACTTGCTGCCAGCACTACTTTTGTAGCCGTTGTCAAGGACAGAGTTTGCTTGTTATGGATTATTTTCTCCCCACTTTATTTTCCACTGCTTCTCTGCACCTGTGACCTGTCAGCAGGCTGTTTTTGGACACAGGTTTAGCACCTAGGATATGTAGATTGAAATAGTCTGACTGACAGGTAACAGAGATACAGCACTTTAGTGACTACATTGATGACTACATTCCATTTGTGAAACAATTTGATGGGTGGATTAACCAACATTTTACACTGGCTCCACCTCACTTCACCTATGTTTAGGAGAGTGATTGGTGTTTTTAACCCCTCTCACTGGCAGTTGATATTTGATGAAAAAGAAAATGCAACCGTGGTTATCCCCTCATTGCTTTCCTTAACTTGTCCTTCATTAAAATAGTAAAACCAGATCCATGACTTTTCTAGTGTAATTTAGTTTATGCAGTGTAGTTTATGCTGGCATACATTTCTACTGGCTCACAGACTGGAGGATAGCCTGTTAACACAGCCCTCTGGATGTCTTTGTGGTCAAATCATCACATAACTATGTTTAATTTCTCCCATTTAAAGTTGTTAACTAGATCTGAAGATGTTTACTTCTAAACAAGATAAGGGGTTCAAGAGCACCAAGATGGCAAGAGGATTAAGGTTTATAATGTGCTACTCTTTGTCATCAGAACACAGTTCTAATTAATGCAGAGTTTACATTCCATGAAAGCACCCCAACTACCTTAACCCTTCCTTCAACAACTACACTACACTATTGGGTTACACAGTTTTAATCCCAGAGGAGTTGTCTCTTGACATTAAACTGTCCAAATAGTATTTATATCTAGGGCTGCCTTGCAAGATCACTTAACCCTGCACAGCAGTTTAAAAGTAGTTAATGACAGCTCCAGCTTGACTTGTCCCTTATGAATGATCACATAAGTTCGACCTGTACTGTCATGGTTTATGGAGGAAGGCAGTTTGTCCGTAGCCTGCTGCTTTAGCCCAAGCAGGTAATTTGAAATGAAATGAGACAGTTTCTACAAGCAGATTGATTTGGGAATCTTGCCTGTTCTTCCCTTTGACCCTTGATAAGTTGACACTACAAAGATTGTGACTTTAAAAAATGATTGGGTGCAAATACATTTAGGTAGATGATTTACCACATGTTAAAGCAAGGACAGTGCAGTCAGAGTGAAGCTCTCGACAGGAAGGTAATTGTGAACTTTAACAACTCATGTTTTATGTTTTCTGTATTTCATTAATTATTTGACCAGAAGAACCCACTGATAAGAAGTAGATAGAGTGCGATGTCGGTAGCCACCATTGGAGAGATTTCAGTTTTGGTAACTGAACAGTGTAACCATTAAATGTCTCTTCCCACTGTGGCAATCCTGTTGAAGCCTATGACATGTGGTCAGTTAGAATGGCAGAAAACTGAAAAGAAAGGGTTAAATCTCAAGATAATGTAGTATGAGTTGCTCTTTGAAAAACTATGAATTCCCAGCTCTGACTCACTTTTAAGTCCGCCTTCTCGAAATGCTTTTACAAACATCCGATAATAGAACACTGAATATGTATTCCCAGAGAACAATGCCAGAAACAGCAATAACGACAACAAGAAACCTCTGTTACAGATGAAAAATATTTATTGCAGCTAATTAAAAATAGCTGGGAGGGAGGGGGACACACACACAGTGAATGTAGAGGCCTGCAATTCCTGTCTTGGCATCTTCAGTAGGACTGGAAAAAGTCCTGCCTGAAGATGTGGAGAATTGCTTCTAGACTCTTTTAAGAATAGTGGACTAGAGAAGTTAATAGAGACTGAAACAGGCCATTTCTTAAGCTCTTATTAGCTTTCCTGTGTTCAGCTCTCTGTCTGAGGCTCTATGACAGTTTGCCAAGGCCAACTTGCCACAGCCAACTTATCACGCCACGGGACAAGCGTTACATTAATATCAAAGAAATAGTTGAATAGAATCATTAAAGAAAGGATGCAAAAGGAGGGACAAAATGAGATGTGAATGACAAAAATTGAAATAATTTTTAAATTATTTTAAATAATTCAATTGAATTGTTAAATTGTCTCATGGCGAGTTATCCCCTGGCAAGTTGGCCACAGTCAGTTGTCCTTTGGTGAGTTGGCCGAAGCAAGTTGGCCCTGGCGAAGTGGCTGTGGTGAGTTGGCCATGGCTAGTGGGCTGTGGCAAGTTGTCCCACTCCCCTTTCAGATATTTTCAATTCAATTTCTCTGTTAATCTTAGATAGCAAAGGACAAACCTGACTTTCCTACAGCTATTTATGCAACCTAGAAATCCTTTATTCAAATGAATGGCTTGCTAGGAGCATTGTAAAATTACTGAGTTAGATTCATAATAAATGACTCACACTTAGTCTCATTGAAATCAGTATTTATAGGGCAAAGTTAAAGTACATTCATTTCAGTGCAATTGAAATACTATTCACTTCCTTTTCACATTCTCTGGATCAGATATGGAAAAATGCAGAATGGAAGCGGCTGAATTTTGCCAATGAAAACATTATGAACATAATATTAAAAGTGATATTTTTAAAGTGGAAAATAAATGCAAAGCTGCTTTGAAATAAGGTTTGTTATGTCCTGGAAATTTACCAGCTATTCACAAGGAATGTTGCATTTTTGCTGGTGTCAGCAAGAAATGTCTATGCCTTAATGAAGAATTACTGTCTTCATCTCTTGAGCACATTAATCTAAAAATCTTGGATATAGTGATGGGAGAATAAGGGGAGACACAAGAGACACCTCACATTGGAGCATTGTTGCTATATCCTTGAACACCAGATCTCCAAATATGTCAGGGGCAGTGAGCATATCTGAGAATATCTTCAATTTTTATGAAATTACTGTAGCAGAGAATTCATGGCTAACCATAAGGGCACATTTGGGATCCAGGACAGAATGCATTTATGAAATTTGTTGTCCACTTTGCATTAGAGCTCAATTCCATAACATCTTCACCTCCTCATAAAGAACAACAATGCCCTAAAATCTGAAGAGCAAGCCTTGCAAGTAATACACATGGATATAGATTCAAATAAATAAGCTTTCCTCTGGTAGAAAATCTTACACCTTTTGGTTCAAGATGCAGCTGAACAGGAATGGAATTGTACCAAAAAATTACATTTCAGAGATGGTATATTCCATTCTTTCCCCAGGCTATACCAATCTGGCCATTTTGAAGTGATGTAACCATTCTGGGGATGAGCCAGCTGTTCTGGAAAATAATTAGAATGCCATGGACAAAGAATGTAACATTCTAGTCTTTAGATAACCTCTGGAAAGGAATGTCTCTATTATTCGGAACATCACTATTATTATTTTAAGTTTCTAGTACTAAAATTTGAAAAAAATGCAGCACCATTAAAGAAGCATCCTCACGTGATCTAAATAACCAGACTTATATGTAAGAAGAAGCTAACCATTCAAGTATCCAGATATATGCCATGTAAGGTTTTATATGGCTATATAAGGACCCTTGTGATGTGTTGTTTTTTTAATTATCATTATTTTGTTGGCAAACTGGCACCAATTCAGCTGTTCAATATGTTTACAATAGAATTGTTAACATTTATTTATTACGAAAATATTTTTAAAGTGTAAGGAAATAGCAAAGCAGAAATAATCCAACAATTTGAGCGGCAAATCAGCATTCTAACCAATCAAACAAAATGTGCCTGTTAAAGCAAAGAGTAGATAAAACAAAATAATTAAATGAAACAAAGCAATGAAAAACACCCAGGGGCAGAATATACCAATGTCAAAGCTTTGAAAAATAAAAAGCAGTTAGTGTTTCCTTAAAGCCTGCTGAATTTCTCTAAGGCCGTGATGGCGAACCTATGGCATGCATGCCACAGGTGGCACACGGAGCCATATCTGGGGGTACGCGAGGTGTTGCCCTATGTCAGCATTTTCGCCCTTCCAGAGGGCAGGGGGAGGCTGTTTTCACCCTCCCCAGGCCTGAGGAAAGCCTCCAGAGCCTGTGGGTGGCAAAAAAATTTGATCACGTGACCATGTGGACACTACAACTGTCATAAGTGTGAAAAACAGTCATAAGTCACTTTTCTCAGGGCTGTTGTAACTTTGAATGGTCACTAAATGAATTGTTGTAAGTCGAGGACCACCTGTGCTTTCTTTAAAACTGCATTGCTGAAATCTTCTTTGGTTTCAGATTGCTTTAGCATTTTGATAGCCCCTTTTAATTTAGTGTTCTTTCTGGCTATGTTTTTATTACTACCTCACCGCATTATCTTACTTTTAATATCTGTTTTATGTTTGGAAGCTCTACTTAACTACCTATGAATAAGCTGCTGAGAATGAGCTTTATATTTCTAAGTAAATATGCGTAGGATTGCTCTGTAAATTTCATGCATGTGTCAAATAGCACAATATTGACTTGGAAAGTTGTGAACAATGTTTAATTTATTCATCAAGGCAATAAAAGACACTTAGCTTTACTAAGAGGATAACTATGCCATACAGTTTGGCTCTTACATTTTTTATTTGCTTCTTTTTTTCTTTCCTGAAGGAAAACAGAGAGGGGAGATCTGTCTTCTTACGTTCAGATTTATGCTGCACCGCAACCTTTATTGTTATATATTTGCAAAGAAATGTGCATTCTAAGAGAAGCCATCAATTATTGGGCGAGAAAGCTTATACGTTTCGGCAAAGATGCTGAGGGTAAGAACAGAAGAAATCTTCAGAAGATCAGAGATTTTAACCTTGGTGCTGGTTTCCAGATAGAGGACCGAAAACTTTGAAGAAGAAACTAAATTCCCTTATGATGAAGTGTGTGTTATCTTTTATTGTTTGGTTGCGGGGGTGGTGGTGATGTTCAGTGCAGGTTGGTTACAAGGCAAAATGAATATTCTTTTGTTCACTGATGGATTCAGTGGCTGCTGATTGAAGCTAAGCCTGCCAGTGCTGTTGGGTGGTAGTTAAGTGGGAACCCAACACTATTATTAGTGGGATGAATGAAGGCAGAGGCCTAGGAGCTGCTTGATGTGTAGGCAAACTGACACCATGCCAGAGTTCTCGCTAGCAATCAGCAATGGAGAGCCTAAACAATGTGAATATAGCAGTTTCCTTATCCTTCCTTCATGAAATCTTCAAAGGATATTAGCTTCCTATCTTGACAGCACCTGACGACAAAGGTAGCCCATTCTTTTTGAAGTAGGCACCATTTCAGCCGGGGCAAAAATGCTGCAATTCAGTTGGGTGCTTAACTCATTGGTAGCCATTTACCAGATGTGCTTCATCCGACAATCAGGTGAATTTATAATTAAATTGTATCGATATTTATGGACCAACCCATCAAAAATAAGATGGGATCAAAACTGATTATTTCGAGATGTCATTCAATGAGGTACAGTAAGTGGAACTATTTTTGTTAAAATGTATAGAACGATGCTGTAAATTAAGTTTTAAAAGAATTAAAACAACAAAAGGTTTGCCATTAATTCTATGCAGGCATATTCAGTGTGCAGTTTTATGCACCTAAGAATAAGAATGGATGAACTCTGAGATGGATTGAATTAATAATAAACATGTACAAAATTGCTAGTAATCAGTTAACAAATATGTACAAACTAGGCAACAAGATCTATTACATTCTTTCTAATAGGTGTAGCTTTCAGCTTGTATAATGGTAATAAATGATAATGACATCTTCATTGATAGTCCCATAATTTAAATTAAAACATGAAAATGTGAGAACAATTTGACTAAGCAGCCTTCACCATCAGGTTCCCTGTTTCAAATTCTTGAGTCTAGTTAGTTCCAGGATCAAATTATATTATGTGAACTCTAATTAACCATTTGAAACGCCTCTCAAGTGACAAAACTACCTAATGTCTTCATTACCTGTGATAGACATATGTTGATATACAAATCAGTTAAAACATTACACATTTATAGAAACATGACTGAATTCCCAAAGTTGCAAATTGAGGAGGTTTAACACGTTTTGTTTACTAGAAAGCCTTTATTTAGATGTTAGTTTACTCCATCATTCCCGCTAAAGGGCTAATCAAGAAAAGCAATAACAAAGCTTTTTTAAAAAAAGGTTTCCAATCAGTAAGTTTTAGGAAATGTTCAATGATAGCCATAGAATTAAGAATTCCTGTTGACTTCCAGGAATCCATATTTTAGTGAATGAAAGATATTATGGCTGGAAATTTTCAGAATGGAAAGGTTTTATATCAAGATGTTTTATTTTATTTATTTATTTGTCAAGCGTGTATAAGATAACTGATATAAGTATGATTATGAATACATGAAATGGATGCAAATACATGGGGACATTAGGACAGGGACAGTAGGCATGTTTGTGCGCTTATGCACGCCCCTTACCTCTTAGGAATGGGGTGAGGTCCACAGTAGACAGTCTAAGGTTAAAATTGTGGGGGTTTGGGGAAGAAACCACAGAATCAGGTAGTGTATTCCAGGCATTGACAACTCTGTTGCTGAAGTCGTATTTTGTGCAATCAAGTTTGGAGCGGTTTACCTTAAGTTTGTTTCTATTGTGTGCTTGTGTATTGTTGTGGTTGAAGCTGAAGTAGTCATTGACAGGTAGAACATTGTAGTGGATAATTTTATGTACTATGCTTAGGTCAGATCAAAGGCAGTATAGTTCTAAGTTGTCCAAAGCCAAAATTTCAAATCTAGTGGCAAAAGGTGTTCTGTTGTTCTATTGTTCATGCAAGGCCTAAACCAGTTCTTTTCAAAACATTCTGTTGGTACCAAGTATAAAATGAAAAGTCTAGTGAATTAAACCAGATCGCCTAATTGTCTTGCTGCTCCCTACCCCAAATCATTTTTCTATAGAGAGAGGTTCTATACACTAGAGATCATGAGAAGTTCCCAGGAAGAAGAGGTAAAGCTTCTGAGGAAAGACAGAGAACAGAAGTGAACATTTGTTAAATGCAAGTGGAAATATGTAACCCAATGAAACAAGAATATTAGATGATAGTGATGGACGAATTGCTATTGGTTTCTAATTGTAGAAATCAATCCACAGTTACTTAAGCAAGTTACATTCTTTTGAAACAAAGATATCAGAGACAGAAACACACACACCATGAGTCATAATAACCCAAAAACCATTTTGGGAAAGAAGTACAAGGTGCAGCTCCATTATGATGTACTGTGGATGCATTATCTTCTAGATACACATACCCAGGATGTGACAAACAAACTGCCAACATTCTTCAAATCTATCAGTAACATATCTTCCCTAATGATTCATGTGGAGGGAAATGGAATTACCAAAAGAGATTGTAAACAGATATCTAGAAATCAGAGCAGTCCATGGGAAGGAAGGTGAAGGAATCTGGTGGCAACAATCCTTCTGGTTGATGGTCATGGCATATAAAAGACGGAGAGAGAAAAGCCATCTTGGAAATGAATAACTGACTACACATACAGTACCACAGTACCAAAAAAAAGTTGGGATTCTTCGATCATGGACTGTGCTACTGTATTTATATAGTATTTATATAAAGGACTCATCATACCCTGGGATAGACAGGTTATGTATCATGATTACAGGGAGGGTCATGTTTGGCAGATACCTCACCAATCTTGTAGGGAGGACACTAAGGCAGAGCAAAAATGGGGAGAGTGACAAAGGCCCAAAATTGAATGTATTTCCAATGCTAGACCCAAGAAGATTAGAGACAAAGGACGTTCAAGGATGGAATGATCATTTAGAATTGACAAGAATTTGTACAATGGGTAAATTCCAGGTCCCTTTTACTAAACTATGTCCCAAGTGAGTGTGCCTTCTCTATCATGACACTTGCCCTCTGACGCCTCATTTCTTTGGAGATCCAAATGGTGCCAGTCTACAGTTCCAAAAGCACTGAAAACCTGCTTTTGTTCTTAAGTCTGATTAGGTATGCACACAATCTATCTAATGTATTTGTTTTGTTTTCTTCACATGTATTTTTTTCATTTTATTTATTCTTACCTTTAAAATGTAACCCACCCAGAACTGTCTGGAAGTCCAGTGGTTCTAAATCCAAACACATAAACAAACAAACAAACAAACAAGCAATTTGTTTGTTTGTTTGTATTTAGATGGATTAAATCCAAACAAATAAACAAGCAAGCAAGCAATGAATCATGGGATACTACCGATAGGAACAACCGTAGAAATTTCAGTATCAGTGCATTTTGTTGGGAAACAAATAAGAAAAAAAATACATCAATGAAACTTAGTGAAATGACAGATATGTTTGGAATATAGTTCTAGAAAATTATAACTTATTCAGAGAGAGACTCAAAAGAACACTGAGGGAATATTGTGCAATACGTAAAGGAAGCATATGCCTGAATAGAAATTCACTAATCAGAGCATGAAAATCCTACTGAGAATACTTAGATAAGAATAAAAGGAAAAAGAAACAAAGGTGATATAATCACAGGAGTTTATTACCTGGACAAGCAGAAGATATGGATGCAGCTTTTTCTTCAAGGACCAAACTTTCAAAATGGCAGTTGATAGTGAAAATGGAAGATCTTGCAAAGACATTTCTTTTTTTCAGCTCATGTGGAAATCTAATTCTGATATCTTCTGAAAATCTAACTCTGCAAAACAGCAGCAGTCTAACATATTCCTGTTCTCTCCTGCTGATAACTTTATTTGTCAGAAAATAGAAGAAGAAACAAGGAGCCTTCTATCCTGATCAACAGGAAGAATTGATTAAAGAAGTAAAAGGTGACAAGAACCTTGGAGGAAGTGATCACGATATCCTTTCATTTATGATATCAAAGGAATAAGAAATAAAAAGGAGCCGGGATTTTCCAAGAGAGCAGATTTTGATTAACTTAAAATGAAAAGTGGGTCAGATCCAATAGCTTTAAATCCTGAAGGAGAAAAGTGCTGGAAAATCCTGCTAAATTAGATACTGAAGACACAACTGCAATTCCTACTACCAGGAAAAATGTCACACATTTTTGTAATGTTAACCCATTGGTTCTGATTCTACATTTTGTGGGAATAAAAGGTAATTCAACATCTATATGGAGGAAAGATAAACTTTGGTTATATTTAGAAATTTAAGTTAGAAGTCTCTTCCAATAGCTGAAATCATTGTAGTATCATAGAATGGTTTGAATATTGATGAGGTCCCAAAAGATTAGAGAAAAGCTAATGTCCTCATCTTCAAATAAGGAATGGAAGAAGATATAAGAAATCAGTCCTATCAGTCTGATGTCTATTTTAGGCAAAATGAAAAAGTTCATTCATTCATTTCATTCAATTTTTATAGCCACCTATCGCAAGCATCTAGGATGCCTGACCTCAAGCTATACATCCTAGAATGTGAAGTCAAATGGGCCTTAGGAAATCTGAGCAACAACAAAATCGTGGAGGTGACAGTATCCCAGCTCAGCTATTCAAAATCTAAAAAGATGATGCAGTAAAAGTGCTACACTCAATTTGCCAGCAAATTTGGAAAACTCAATAGTGGCCACAAGATTGGAAAAGGTCGGTTTACATTCCAATTCCAAAGAAAGGCAATGTGAATGTTCAAACTATTGCATTATTGCACTCATTTCACATGCTAGTAAAGTTATGCTTAAAATCCTACAGGCTGGACTCCAGCAGTATGTGGATTGAGAACTACCAGAAGTACAGGCAGAGGAACTATAGATCAAATTGCCAACATATGCTGGAGAAAACTAAGGAGTTCCAGAAAAACATCTACTTCTGCTTCATTGACTATGGTAAAGCCTTTGATTGTGGTAAGTTCTTAAAGAGATGGGAGTACCAGACATTTTATTTGACTTTTGAGAAACCTATATGTGGATCAAGAAGCAAAAGTGAGAACTGGACACAGAACCACTGATTGGTTCAAAATTGGGAAAGGAGTCTTGCAAGGCTGTATACTGTTGCTCTGCCTATTTAACTTATATGCAGAGCACATCATGAGAAAGGCGGGGCTAGATGAATCAAAAGTTGGAATTAAGATTG
>JANHFT010000809.1:349677-370863 GCA_032467955.1 Pseudoxenodon macrops | reverse complement strand
TTATAGTTTCAAGGTTGCTTTTCTGCCATCCCCCCTTTGCCCTTTCTTCCCTTTCTTCCCTCCATGTCCTTCTTCTTCCTTTCCTACCTCCCTTCTCCAATTCCTCTTCTCTATCTCCCCTCCTACTCTTTCCCCTAACTCTCCCTCCTCTTCTCCCTTCCTCCTCTTCCTTCCTTCCTTCCTACTTCACCTCCCTCCTCTCCTTCTTCCCTTTTCTGGGATGGTATTCCAGCAACCTTGCAGTCTTTCCCAACAACCTTTTGTTTTCTGTATTTTATTTTATACAAATTACCTCCATGTATTTCTTTAAGTTTCATGTGTTTATCTACGACTATATATCAAATTCTATATTTCCCCCCTCCCCCTTTCCTCATTCACAGTGTCCCATCATTCATTTTTATTCCTTTACTCATTTATATCCATTTTCTGACCATTTGTAAAAAATTTCCCAAGTCTTGTAATACAATGAATCATCTTTATCTTTTATCCTTAACGTCAATCTGTTCATTTCTGCACAGTCTAAAATTTTCTTTATTATTTGTTCATCTCACAATATATTTCCTGCTTTCCAGTTCTGTGCAAATATAATCCTCGCTGTTGTTGTTATGTGTACTATTAAATAAACATCCTCTTTCTTATATTTCTCTGATAATATTTCCAATAAAAATATTTCTGGCTTTAATTCTACTTTTTCTCCCATCATTTTTCCTAGGCATGTTTGTATTTTAGTCCAAAAATTTCTTGCTTCTGTACATGTCCACCACATATAATAATACGAACCTGGTATTTGATTACATTTCCAACATTTTGCTGATTTGTCTTTAAACATTTTTGCTAACTTTTCTGGTGACATATGCCATCTATAAAACATTTTATACATATTTTCTTTATACATTCTGCATGTCTTTTCTGATGCATTTCATGATTTATCTCTTTAGGAACAATTGCCACTTATCATTACAGTTTTTTAATACTACCCCGGGGAATAAATATTTTATTTCTGCAAACCATTTCCAGAAATAGATTTTTTGTTGTTACTGAAAGCTGTTTATTTTTAATAATATGTATTGACTTTTAAAGCCTGATTCCTTCTGGAATCATAAAACAACAAACTAATTCCAGCATCTGACTTTGTCTCTTTGTCAACTTTCTATCAGTGGTGCTGGATTGCCTATAAGTAACTGTTCATTAGAAACAGGACTGTACTCAAGTAGAAACGTTGCTTTGGTTGGGCACAATGTTCGACAACTGAGGATTAGTGGGTTATTGCTGGGGGTTCCCAAGACATGGTTGGTGTCTCCTGCATGTGATCTCCAGCTAGTTGTAATTAGTCAGTGTAGATTAATTTGGAAATAGAATTTCTGTTTTGACTTTAGACTGTTAGACTGCTTTTTAAAATACGCCCTTCTCAAATTGTCCTTCTCACAACTTTAATATATGCCCTTCTCACATTGTCCTTTCTACAATTTTAATATATGCCCTTCCCATATTGTCCTTCCTACAACTTTAATATGTACATTTTACACTTAGTCCTTCCTACTACGTTCTGAGCACATAATACAGGAATAAGCATCCCTCACTATCTGGACTTGGGAATGATTTGGAATCATCTAAAAATGATAACATTTGTTCTTCATTTTTAAATTATTCTGTATGTATGAAAATAAGAACAAAAGGGATTGTAACTGTAATAATATTTGCTCGGTAAACTGGTCTTTATAATTATAATAAGAGATAAAATTCCAAAATGAAAAAGAAGAACTTTATGAAATTAATAGTAAGTTGTGTGTCAGGGGTTAGTGAACTCTGCAATTCCCAACTCTACTTTTTGAAATTTCTGGAATCTTATCTAAAAATGCCAAATTTGGTGGTTTGATTGTCCTTCCTTCCTTTTCCTCTTTTCTACTTTATCCTTTCCTCTTCATTTTCCTTTCTTTCTTCTTCCTTTCCCTCTTTCCTTCTTTTTCCTTCCTTGCTCTCTTCTCATCTTTCCTTCTTTTTGTCTTTCCTCTTTCCCTTTCTCCTTTCCTGTCCCTTCTTGGATGCTCAAATGCAAAAGGGGAAAGAAATTTTCAATGCGTCCTTGCCTTGTGATCAAATGCCACGTTTGCTAGTAGTTTGTTGTGCTAGCACGCTGCCAGTGAAAATGGAGCTCGGGAGGGGTGCGGGAGCCCCTCCCGAGCTCTGTTTTCGACTGTCATGGCCTTCTACAGCACAAGCTCCATTTTTGGCTGCCATGGCTTCCTACAGCATGCTGCCAGCTGCCACCAGGTTGTAGATCAGTGCCTGGTGGGCCTGGGTTGGACTGAGGCATCGCGGGCTGGTCCTTTGCTGTTTCTAGGGTGGCCCCATGGGCCAGATCTAAGCACCCCTGGTTTAGATTATTCATTGTATTCTGTTATAAAATTAAGTTCTCCATGGAAACTACTCAGTGAACACATCTACTATTGGCTCTCAAAACCCTAAATGTGTCACTAGCGAAAGCAGGTTTCCCAATCCTGCTGCACTCTTTACTTACAGGTGGACTTTTCTAATCCACTAATTTGTTCAATTATCCTTCTTTCTGCCTTGCCAATTCTACTTTTCGAGCACTGGTGATGGCCTTTCTTCCTGTCAATAAGACTTTTTGTAGCATGGAGGCAATGCATTTGGCATCCCTGAACTGTAGAATTGATACAATTGGAACTGAACTGCAGAGCCTTATCCAAGTGCTTTGCCTCACTCTATATCTTGATGTGAACAGAAGCTTCTTTTGACACTTCCAATTGCCCTCTCTCCCTATGCCTGACAAGCAAAATGAAGTGAGCAGTTTGGAATATGAAGAGTAACAGGACTACTCAGCCAAGAGAACTATTCTGCCAGGTGAGAGAGTAGAATATTAGAAGACCTGCTTGGTATTTGCTCCTGGTAGTGAAATATCTTTCTGTGTTCTCCAGAAGGGTCACAAGTCTTCCCAACTGAGTTTTAGTTAGTAGCATTAAGCAAATAGTCAGGAATTAATTAACAATCTAAAATGTTAATTAAATCTAAAAACGTTTTAAGTCTCTGGGCAATGTGGTTTATTGAGGAGTTGTTAGTGTGTTTCACTTTGTGGTCTTTAGTTTTTGCTTTCATTATTTTATGTTTCATGCCTTAATTTTAATTTATTTGTATATCATTCAGATTACTTTGAATATTAGCTACACTAAGACAGAAATAAACAGGTAAATAAAAGAACAATTCAGCCCTATGCATGGTTGCTCAGAAGGAAGGCCCACTGCGGTTGGTGAATTGTATTCCCATGAAATATCTATAGACCCTTGTGTTATAAAAATTACAACCAGAGTCCATATTTGGTGCCTCCTTTTATTTTTGAAGATCGACCATCTCATTTGAATTTTGTGAGTGTCTGAAATTGTTATGCTGATGTGGATAACCTGCATATGTTTGAAAACTTGGGGAATCGTCCTCTGTCTCTTTGGCTTCATGAAATTCAATAGGGATTGCCATATTCATAGGCAAATGTTGCCATTCTTCAAATTCTTCATGTTTATTTCATCACATCCAGAGTATTTTTAAAAGAAAAAAAAAACTGTAAGATTTTTTTTTAAAACCTTAAACTCTTGTGAACTGTCCGGATCTGGGGGAAGAAACACTATGGACTCTGGAATGTGTATGACTCTAAAAATAACTTCTCAGATAGATTTCTAGCTGTTCAAAACGGAATTTCCAAAAATGAGATTTGTTTATCTATAATGTACGTGGTTTGCATTGCTGATTTGTTGCAGGAGTGACATTCTATCAGCCGCCCGTATGCGGTTTTGTGCCTGAAAATCCTTTGGTTTGACTGCAGGAAGTCTCGAGTGTCATTCCAGCTTCAATAAGTAATACCAGCAGCACAGGTAGATGGATCTGACAGGGCTGAGAACTAACAGCGTGTCAGGCGCTTTTCTCCAATGAAGGCTATAGATCAGAGCTAGGAATCTGCTGGAACCGGAAAGGGTGACAAGGGAATAACATCCCTTTCTCTTCCATCGACAGGGGTAATAACTCCTAGCTCTCTAGGGACAGATTGTAAAAGCCAATAGCTAGGAGCTATGAAGCAGTGAGGGCAGAAGAATTGAAAATTAAAGAGGGAGTGAAAATTTGGTGTAAGGCTTTTCTGAGAGGCTGGAATAAAACATCAAATGTCACTTATTTAATTGTCTTATTGTTGATATGAGGGGATGTGAAATTTTTAATTTTTATGACCTTAAATAGCCCAGTTAAAATGATTAAATAGCACATGTTACGTTTTGCTAAGTCAGATCTCTCTCTCTCTCTCTCTCTCTCTCTCAACACACACACACACACACACAGAATGTATCTATTTTAAATTCTTTCTACTAATTGTTGAAGTAGCAGGAAATGATAGGTAACCGTTTTAGAAGTTATTGCATATGTTAATTTGAAGTTCATAAAAGATATTTTCTCTCTTTGTGCATGGATTTGAGTATCTTCTGGTATATGTTCAGAATATATTCTGTGTATATTTAAACAGTTGCCTGTCTTAATTATTAGAAAAGTTTCTACATTGGTTATGTAATTACAGTTTATTTAAGATACAAGTCCTGAATTTTTGAATTTGCTAAACTTGTATGCAAATATACCATCAAGAATGATGGTAAAATACTTAGCATTCAATTTCTATTCTGAAGGTTAAAACGGTAAGAACTGCTACAGAGTCTCAGTGAATAAAAGACTTTAAATAAACCTTACCCTTGTCCTAGCATTGAGATCTTAACTGAGGTTTTTTTTTATTACTCTATAGCACCTGCACCATTTTAATGTAGTGATACAGGGACTGTTACAAACCCACTTATTCTAAATCTAACCCCCATTTCCTGCTAAACAATTAAGGTATAGTAAATAATTACGCCTGGGTTATTTATGTCCATATAGCGTCCAATTGACATCTGATATTGAAAACAACTCGTGGCTACAAAGTGCCTTTGGAGAAGTGATGTGCTCAGAGGTTATCTTTGTAATATGAGGGATGCGCTCATTTCGTTTTTAAAGTGCGACTGGTGTTTAGTTAAATCTTTTACAGGCTCAGTTCACTGAAGGTGACAGAAGTACTCACTTGAGCTCCATAAGAAGGAGACGGGCAGTAAATTTCTCAGCCCCAGACAGGGGATCTTGTTATAGAAGTCAGGATGGGGGGTCAGGGCAGAGCCTGTTGATGATTGAGGAAAAGAGAAGTAAATTCATTCTGCTCCAGGCACTTTGTCAAGTGCCAGTAGCTTACCATTGAGAACTAGTCACCCGTTGGAGTCTTACAGCCCTAGAGGTCAGGCGTTTGATATAAATCATAGCCCTGCATAGGCTCAGCAGCCATTGCCATTTGGGATGAAAATAAAAAAAGAAGAATGCTGCCTTCTGAATGGAAATGATGGTGAATATCCCACCACATGTTGCTGTTTAATGCAATATGCAGTTTGATATTGATCTCCCGAATCAAGTCATTAAAATGTGCTGGGTTTTTTGTTTATTGGAATGAAGCAATTAAATGGTTCAGTTATGCTAGACCTTACCTTTTCTGATGAAAACTATTGATTTCTTGCCACAGCTTTATAAGCGACAATGTTTTTGATTACTCTTGACAAACCTCCTTGGAGTGTTAATTAAAATTGTACCAGATGAGCAGGTGTGGGAGATCATTAGATTGCCCGGATCACACACACCACACTTCATATTCTGCAGCCTTGCATAATGAATAGGGCACAAGAGGGGTAAAACAATATCTTAATCAGCAGAATTAGCATCTTCCCTCAACCCTCCCTGCCCCCACCGGTCCCCACAAGTAGGTGGCATTCAGTTTTACAGCCCTGACATCTATCAGCTACTGGAGACATTCAGTGTCACCAAATTCGCTTCCTCTTGTATAATAATAATTTGTTTCAAAGGACAAGATGAGTCCTTTTTTATTTTTAAAGCACAAACCTATTACAGCATGCTAGAAAGGGAAGAGGTTGGTGGCAGACAAACTTAGCTTTGATAAAACCATTAATCAAATACTTTAATTTATGCAAAAATACAGTACAATTTTTTGCCAGCAGAAATATTTTGACAGGTATCTTACCAATGTATTTTCCATGGTTGCTTAATTGTATGTTTTGGTACTTGTGTCACAAAAAAATTGGTATGCCTGACTGCTTGATTCCTATCATTTATTTTATCATCTGTAATTATGATGGTTGATGTTTTTTAATGATTAAGACACTGTAGCTGTTTTCTTTTTACATACAGCCTGGTTTTATTCCTAAATACAGTGAACGATTACTCTAATCTGGCATGTGTTTATGCTTGTTTTAAAAAAGGCTTTTTGACATTAAAAATCTAATATTTGGATGGAATTAGGGCATTAGTACTGAAAGGATAAGCATAGAGAGGTGTTGGCCTTCAGACAAAATGAAAAGGAAGAAAAAATATAAAAAGAGAAAATAAATGAGGCTGTAGAATCTCAGGCACTGGATTGAATCTTGGAGTAATTGAAATGGTTAAAACATCTGTTTACAAAATATCTGCCTTGTAAATAAATGGAAAGCTTCAGGTTTCATTAATTTGATTGGTGAGGTTTAGTCTCCAGTAACTAAAATCCTCTGTGATGGTCTTTACTTCATCCTACACAAGATTTCAATAGATAATTGGTAATCATTTGCTTTTTTAAACAAAGCCCTAATTTACACTATGAGTAGTCCAGGTACGAAATAAAGAAGCATGAAATTTCACTATGGTATATTTGTCTTAATAGAAACATTCAGAATTGATGTTGGAAATTTCACCTTAAAATAACCAAGAGAGGTGTGGGAGATATCTTTTTTATATGGTCAGTACAAATAAATAAAGATGATTGAATTAGCCATGGTGTTTGAATTTTGTTAAAATGCTAAGAGAATGTATTGTAGTTTCACAACAGCAATGATATACTTTAGTTTTACGTAGAACGGCGTGCATTTTCTTAAAATATGCACTTGTTAAGGTTTTAACTAATATACTAGTTTAGCAAATCTTTTTGAGAAACTAAGCAAAAAAAAAGGTGGGGGAGTAATGTGTATGTAAGGTAGGGTTATGATTATAACATGGATTGTGTTAAGTACCCTTCAAATAACTGTTTACTTGACTAACAACCACTGTATTATTAATCTGTTTGAATGCGAATATGATATTGAACTTGGACCAAGAAACCACAGGGTTGTCTTTTCTTTATCATGGTCACTGGTGGTGATAGGTAAGCTTTAGCCCATAGTAGTTCATAGAGTTGTTGAGAGAGAGAGAGAGAAAAACTTCATTGTGATGTGTCTTGTCATAGATTTGTCAGATGATCCCATAAGAACCTTTGTATATACTATCTGAAGAAATAATGCAAAGCTATCTTTCCCCCATTTGTTTAAAGACAATTATGATGAAAAAAGACTGAAGTAACCCCTTCCATATAAATTAATTCCTGGTGCTCCATATAGTAAAGATGGTCATTGTTATGAAGGGCAAATTATTGTTTTACGTAATGGGAAGAGCCTCCCCCAACTTGGCCCCATTCAGGTGTCTTGGGATTATGAATTCCTGAATTCCGAGCCAATGCAGATAGTCCTAGACTTACAACAGTTCATTTAGTGACTGTCTAAAGTTACAACAGCACTGAAAAAAGTGACTGGTGACCATTTTTCAGACTTAGAACAGATGCAACAGTTCCATGGTCACATGATCAAAATTAAGACGTTTGGCAACTGGCTCATATTTATGATGGTTGTAGTATTCTGGGGTCAAGTGATCACCTTTTGCGACCTTCTGATAAGCAATGGGGAAGCCAGATTCACTTAACCACTATGTTATTAATTTAACAACTGCTGTGATTCATCTAACAACTGTGGCAAGAAAGGTCCTAAAATGGGGCAAAATTCATTTAACAACTATCTCTCTTAGCAATAAAAATTTTGGGCTCAATTGTTGTCGTAAGTCAAGGACTATCTATGTTGCCAAAACCATCTAGCTGGAAATCATGTGACTGGTAGCCTCAAGAGATCTGGGAAGGACTAGATTGCATATTCTAACATGTCTCTTCCCTCTCTTCTCTCATTACAGTAATTGAACATAGGCTGTAAAGGCCAAAGCCTCTCAGAAGGAATAACTAACTCTCTTGCATTACCTGTTGAGTCCTGGAAACCATTTCCATCAATTGATAGTCTCAGAGTTGCTTGAAATAACTTTGGCAGCATTGGCCTAACTTTACAAACAGTAAAAGCCATTGTGTGCTTTGCCTTTGATTCAAAATAATAACACCTCTGATTCAAAATAATAACAAAGCCATAGGACTTTGGCAGGGACCCATTAAGGATGCAGGCGACCCAGGAGCAGCCTGACAGAGTATTTCACAAAACAGTTCTCCCTAGGGCCCTTGAAATGGGTTGTGGCTTAACCTACATCAACCGCCACCCCACAGCAGTCGGTGTTGGACTGCGCACAATGGAACATCCAGATGGGCTAAACAAAGTGAACAAATGTTCAGTTCTATTAAAAGCTGTTTACATCAACTTCCAGTATTTCATGTGGTAAAGTTTATATTGTGTCACCTCTCTCAGCCCCATCCTTTCCTTGCAGATCACTTTTGTAAACTATTGTTGCTTATGTGTTAAAATAGCGGCATGAAAATGCTTCAGCTCTACGTGCTCGGCCACATTAAAAACAGCAGGAAATGGGGCATTGTATGCTAATTGCTCACTTTTGAATATGCTCAGTGAGCTTTTTCTTCCATTTCCACTGAATTGATCCTTTTGCAAATTTCATTACTCTCCAAACTTGCAAGCACCAACATGGAACAGATTTATCTTATGGTTTTATCTTAAGGGAAGAAGGATTATGGGTTAAATCAGAACAAAAAACTATTCTATTGTATTTCCACAGTAGCCAGTGAAGTCTACAAGCAGGATATGAATAGATGAACCCATCTTGAGCTTCCTAGCAACTGTTATTAAGAGGTCTCATTGGCGATAACATAGTCATTGATAGCCTTCTTCTGCATGAAATCCTCTTATAAAGCATAAACTAGGATTATTCAGCTGAGGTATAAGGCCAAGGAATGACAAAGACTGAGATAAAACAAGAGGAAAATTCAAAACAATGTTAATAATGAAATTGAGAGGCTTGAAGAACATTATGTATGAGGTGTTAATTTTAAGGCTATGGTTTCAAATTCCTGTTAGTGCTTCCCCATTCCCCTCCCCCCAAATTATTATTTTGAAGCTGGGTTTGGAGTGAACGAGTCATCAAGGAGTTGTGTTAACCACCAAGAGGATAAGATCAGAAAGTTTCCTGGAGTGTGTTGTGTGGCTGAGCTTTTCTAGGATTTCACTTTCCCAGGTCAGCCAATATATCCCAAGCAGAAAGTATAAAGTCAAACTGAGACAATCACAGTCTTAATTCACATTCTTATTCAAGCTAGATTTGGGAGCTAGAGAATTGGACTGAAGACAGTTACTGAAAGTCTATGGTGGAAAATACATTACATTGACTATCAAGAAGCATCCCGTGATGATTCATCTTTATTGGGATTCTTTAGATATAGCAATTAGACTTATGTAGTGCTTGACAGCCTTCTCTAAGTGGTTTACAGAGACAGCATATTGCCCTCAACAATCTGGATCCTCATTTTACCCCACATCAAAAGGATGGAAGGCTGAGTCAACGTTGAGCTCCATCATTATCGAACTCCAGGCTGTTTGCTTGGAATTTGTCTGCAATGCTGCATTCTATCTACTATGCCACCCACAGTTCCCAGTAGTCCCAGGAAGGAATATATAGAAGTTCTTTCAGAATGGTGTATGCAGCCCACCTTTGCTTAAGCTCTTAGACCAGAGAGATATAGATATTATATTATGTATGGGGCTTTACATTTACATTCTTAATGGAGAGGGAATGTCTCTATTTAATTTATTGGCTGCCCATCTTACCTCAGGGTAACTCTGGGCGGCTTGCAAACATAAAAAATAAAAACTGTACAAAGATAAAAGCTTAAATAAATTACTACACACAGCCAAATACAGCGGACTAATTAAAGGATGTGGAGGACAGTAGCAGGGTTTTCAGTTACATTGACCAATAGGAGGCGCCATGTAGTTGGTTTAATCCTTATTGGGACTTCTCAGATGTAGCTAGCCAGATGTTATTATTTTTTTCCCTTTTAAAAATATGAATAATTATCTGTGGTTTCTCTTCCTATCTGTAATCTAATCCAGTATATCTCAACCTTAGCAACTTTAAGATATATGGGCTTCAATTCCCAGAATTATGCTGGCTGGGGAATTCTGGGAATTGAAGTCCACATAACTTAAAGTCCCCAAGATTGAAAAAACACTGATATAATTGATTTCCCTGAGGAAAAGGCTGCAATTCAAGTAGTGAAATATATGGTTTGAATGCAGAAGGATTCGGTTCATATCATATAAAACTTGAAAACACCCCTGTCTGATATCCAGGAGTCATTAATGATTGTATAATCTGTGTTGCCCTCCAGGGTTACCTCTCTTAGAATTTTCACCCAATTTTGCCAGTCGGTTACTACGTCTTCTGAAAATTATACACAGAAATACATGAAAGCACCAGTCTGGGGAAGGTTAATATTCACTAGATGCTTGATTTTATGTTTGCTGTTCCAGCTGTTCATTATTTATACCCATCTGTCAATTTTCTTTTATTAAACATAATCTATTCTTTAATTCCAGAAATATTTGCAGTTTGCTTGAAATCCAGAGGTCATGGATGTGTTTTAGTTCACAAATATATTACATATATATAAATCAGGATAGGAATGTAGGATAGGCTGCAATTGGGATCAAATTAAAGTGAACAAAATAGTCTTGGTGCATGATAGAAGGTGTGACTTTGTTTCTTCTCCATCAGCTGAGCTCTTCTGTGGAAAGCAGGTTGTCTGGGCGAAGAGCTGTCCACTCCCCCCCCCCCGGTGTGTTTTCTATTTGGCCTGTATCTTCAAGGTGACAGCTTATCAGACCCTGGCATAGCCTTCATATATTCTTGCCTGACAGAGGTCAAAGCTTGGGCCTTTCAATGAGTCCTTGGAGCCAAATTGTCAAACCAAATGCAAGCTGCTCTACTTCCTGTTTATGCTGCTGCTGAGTTACATATCCGGACTTGCTTGTCTTCAGCTGCAGGTTTTTCCATACTCCTTAGGAGATCCCTTTCTTCTAATGGTTTCTTATCACTTAAGTAAGCTGCTGGAAGTTTGCTGAATCCTGTTTTACTTAGCGCATGCTAATTATTGAATTAATTCAAACTATATTGCATTACAAAAGGATAAGTCAAACCGCTTGTATTGGCAGAAAAGATGTTAAAAAAGTATTTTGATTTGAAATGTATTACTTCTCAGTGATACTTCCTGATAGTAGAGATTAGGTACAACTTGAAGCTTTGGATATAAATAAAGAATATTCACGTTTTATAAATGGCAGTATGCTTAAAAGGATTGATTATGCAATCCTTATTGTTTCAACCTTATGTTTTTCTGACTTCCACTGATTATTTTAATTAATTATTTTAATTAACTGGGTGGGCTCTCCAGTTAGCATATCCCATTCTATATGATGACATCAAAGTTTTCAGCTAAGTGATAAAAGAAAATCCTGCTTCAGATGATGATAAGGGCTAACCATGTGGACTCTAGAAGAGAATATCTGTAGCTCAGGGTTGAAGTGTCAAGAGTCCTTGGAGCTCTTTTTGGTGGTTTGCTTGCAGATGTTTCATTACCCAACTACGGTAGGTAACATCATCAGTCTGAGTAGGGTGGTTGCTTCCTGCTTTTATACAATACCTTGCCTTGCCAAGGTTGGTGGTATGGCTTTTCTCTGATTATTGTTTATCTGCTTGCTTGCTTGTTTGTCTCCTTAATAGTTCCTTGATTAAGGTATGTGGACTCTACTCTATAAAGAGATCATTGATTTACTCATAACTTCCAGGAGCTGACATTTGGTAATAGGCCCCTACAACGTAAGGCCAGAGGACCACAGGCAGTCTTAGTTGTGTACAGCATCATTCCAAAAACTGATATACAGTTCTAAAATGACAAAAGAAATTAAATAGATAGGGAATAATAACATTAAATGTATTAAATTAAATTAAATATTAAATTAAATAATATTTCCATTTCCCGTAAACAAAATGGAATTTAATTCTTGTCCATGTCCAACCAATTTTTGGGAACATAATTCCTGGCATATCCTTCAAATGTGAAGTGTGACCCATTGTCTGAAAATCAGGTTGCATATCTCAGTTCTAGAATGTACTTTCTCAAGTATCTCAGCATCTCTTTTAACTTAGGGGTGGAGGGAATACCATAAATATTCTTTTGAAAATATGTAACATAGCTGCATCTTTGAGCCTAAGTCTCCTTCATATACTCTGTATGTGTATGTGTGTGTATAGGTAACTCTCGACCTATAACCATTCATTTTGAAGTTACAATGGCACTGAAAAAAAGGTATTTATGACCATTTTTCATACTTATGATTTTTGTAGCATTCCCATGGTCATGTGATGAAAATTCTGGTGCTTGGCAACTGACTCATACGTATTTATGATAGTTGCAGTGTCCGGGGTTATGTGATCACTTTTTGCAATCTTCTGACAACCAAAATCAATGGGGAAGCCAGTTTCACTTAATAACTGTTACTAACCCAACATCTGCAATGATTCACTTAACAACAGTGTCAAGACAGGTCATAAAATGGGGCAAAACTGACCTAACAACTTACCAACAGAAATTTTGGGTTCAATTGTGATCCTTAGTCAAGGAGTACCTTGTAAGAAAAATACAACAATGCTTTTGAAGATATGTGTCAACTATATTCTTATTCAGACATAGAATACATTTTAGTACAATCATGGCTTATTTTGCATTAAAAATTCACTTATAAAGGAGTAATTGAGTCTTTCCTACATAAGGAAACCGTCAGGTACTGTAAATCACATTTGTCAGTTACAGGAAAAGGTAATATAGAAAGAAAGCTTCCTTTTGAGAATTTGATAACACCATAAAAATGAGATTATTTTTAATGCTTTTTTTTTTTACTTTCCAGCTCCCAAACAATCTAAAAACTAAGCAACCAAATCAGTATAACTTTAATTCTCATCTACCCTGATTAAAGATGTGTTCTCATTAATAAATCAAGTAATGATACATCTTCTCATTAATCCAAAAGAAAATTAGATGATTCTAGACATATGGGATTAATTTCTTTAAGATATAACTATAACTTTTCTTGGGCTGCTACAATTAAGGTTGAAATCTCTCTGAGATGGCATTTTGATTTATAAAAAGAGAAGATTAAAGTTTGAAGGATTTTATTAGTTGAACAGCAGTATTCCACAAATATAATTGACACCTGGTATCTGCCCAGAGACTATGTAATAAAAAGGGCAAGGTAATGTGGGCACATAGAGATTGAAAAAAAAACCCACCACACACCTCTTCCTTCCTTCATAAATTGTGACCCCAGATTTCATATTTAGCTGTTTGAAAGATTCATATGTCATGTTTGAAAGAATCTTCTAGTTTTAGAAACTTCTAAAAGTTTCCTGTTGGTTCCAAACCTTGTCATTGAAATGCAGTCACAATAAAGCAGAATGGAGAAATTGTAACCGTTGGCATTAAAAATCATGACAAATTTATTATGAGAATTAGAAACAGCAGAAAATATGTCCCTGCATTGAAAGACAACATAATAACAAGACGCTATGTCAGCATACACCATTCTTGGTCAAAAGGGATGGGGTGCCCCAGTGGCAGGCGGAAAGGAGGAGGGCAGGGGGTACTATAGGTTATTATTTGATTTTTTTTTCTACCACAGCTCCAATCAGCCCTGGACAGAGTCATCATTTATATTTCCATATCTCTGAAACCTATTTTGAAATTAACACAGTGACTTCTTCAGTTGTCATATTTGGAGCATTTTGACAACTGCTTAGACAAAAAAAAACACAAATGTACACATACAGATTAGGTGAAACTTGGCTCAATAGCAGTAACTGCAAGTGGGACCTTGGAGTCCTAGTAGACAATCACTGACATATGAGCCAGCAGTATGTTGCAGCTGCCAAAAAAGCCCATGCAATTCTAGGCTGCATTAACAGAGCGATATACGATAATCAGGATAATGTGAAGGCCTTGGTAAGACCACACTTGGAATCCTGCATCCAGTTTTGGTCACCACAATATAAAAAAGATGTTGAGACTTTGAAAAGAGTGCAGAGAAGAGCAACAAAAATGATTAGGGGGCTAGAGGCTAAAACCCATGAAGAACAGTTACAGGAATGGGATATATCTAGTCTAATGAAAAGAAAGATTGGGGTAACATGATTGCAGTGTTCCAATATTTGAGGGGCTGCCACAAAGAAGAGGAGATCAACTTGTTTTCCAAAGCACCAGAAGGAAGAACAAGAAGCAATGGATGGAAATTAATCAAGGAGAGAAGCAACCTAGAACTAAGGAGTAATTTCCTGGCAGTGAGAACAATCAATCAGTGGAACAACTTTTGCCTTCAAAAGTTGTGGGTGCTCCATCACTGGAGGCTTTTAAGAAGAGATTGGGCAGCCATTTGTCTGAAATGTTATAGAGTCTCCTGCATGAGCAGGGAGTTGGAGTAGAAGATCTCCAAGGTCCCTTCCAACTCTATGTGCTATGTTCTAAATGAAGATGGCAGCTCCTGGACTCAACTTTTCAAGGCTGTTCAGAATACAGCCACATTGTGCTATATATTCTATTGAGTATTCATGTGTTTAATTCCTGCTACTTTCAATAAATCAGATTAACTGAAGCCATTAACATTAGCAAGGATATGATATGTTATAGACAGCTTGTAAAAAAAATGAAATAATGGCTTCATTGATTGTCTATGGAGATTCTTAGTCATCAAGGTCATGATTGTTCCAAAGCAGAAGTGGGTTTTAACCAGTTCTTTAGAACTGTTAGTAACTCAGCGATTACTTCACGGAGCCAATTCCTTCAGTTTTTCTGTGGGTGCCACCATTTTGAATTTTACTTCTGCGCATGTACAGAAGCTTATTTTTGCTTTTGCGCATAAGCTATTTTTTGATTGCTGCGCGCATGCACGAGGCGCAACCCTGAGCGAACCGGCAGCAAAACAGTTTACAACCCACCCCTGTCCCAAAGGTGCTTTTTCAAAAGGCATCTGAACTTTCTTTTGTTTTTTCCTTGAAGATGTTTTACTTCTCATCCAGGAAACTTCTTAATTTTTTTTTTCCTGAAAAAAGTGTGCTTTAAAGAAAAAAAAAACTTTTTAGGTTATTTGTTTTAAAGTCTGAGTCTAGACTAGATTTCTTACATCTAATGCCTTGCAGATATACTGGTAGTTCAAGGCCCAAAATTCGCAGCCAGCATGGCCAATCAATGTGTTGGCTGGGAATTCTGGATGATTACATGTACTGTAACTTGTTTGGAGAGTTCCAGTTGGAGAAGGCTGGGCTGGATATTGTCTTAATAATTAGTGCTGATCACAAGTACGCCTTTGATCTTCTGGCCATTTGTCCCAATGCTTATATTTCTTTCATAATAAAAAACATGTAAGTTTTTTTTTAAAAGCAGCTGGAATGAAAACAAGCACATCTACCAAGTTTGGCAGGCAGACGAACAATTTGTTATGAGTTTCAAAGCCTTCTTCTTTCATCAATGGTAGGACAGAAAAGGATGCTGGGAAAACCTGATTTCCATTTTTATTGTTGAATGAGCAAGTTGATGGACAATGTTAGGAAAATTCAGAGGTGTGTGCTGCCAATTTGTTTACAAGGGAATCTCTGGTCACAAATAGGGTGGGGATAAGAATATATTTTATTTGGTGGCCCAGAAAAACAAAGTCGTCCTGTTTATTTCCCTTTCCCTTTCCTGCTGGTGGTTTGGAACCAGGTTAGATGAGAGAAACAAGAAACATTAATACTGCCAAGTAATAAAAGCTGAGCCCATTCTCTGTCTGACACTTCTCAAGTGGTATCCAACCAAATATCCCTCTTGCAGGATTAAGCTGCAACCCTTGTAGCAACCTACTGTTGTTCCTATATGTGACTAGGGATAAACCTTGTATTATCTCAAGGTTCCTCTCCACAATGTCTTACTGTCTTCCATCATAGTCACAGCATTAACATTTACTTTTAGACTGGCTTCAATTCCAATTTTGGAGACCTTTTAAAGTTATCTATCACTATCATTAATTATTGTTGATTCATTATGGTCAGTGGTTTTAAAGGGTTGGAGGGAGTTGGTAAAAATATAGTCATTGATAGTGTTAAGCTAATATGCAGCACAATGTAATGCTTTAAATTCTTATGTTTTCAACTGATTTTATTTTTTAAATTTGGCCATAAAATTCATTCACGTTTCTTGCATTTTCGGTGGCTCATGATGGATACAAATGCATTTTTCCATTAAAATATATATACTTTACTAAAATCTATTCCTTGAGAAATGCTGCGCATTTATATAGTTCAATATGTAGAGTGTTGTCTAAATGTGCATTAGTTCAACATCCGGTTTGTTTTCTAAAGGAACAAGAAATATGCTTACTCGTTTACAAACGTATGTTTACAACAAACTTCTTGCATTCAGTAAGTATTCCAAATACGGTAGCTAGAAAATAATTCAGGGTGAATAATTTTAAAATCCTGTCCTATACCCACATATTTGGCAATAAAGCCAACGAGGTTGCATTGTTACAAGAATGATTTGTTCTAAGCGTTTGGTTTATTCTCTACTCCAGCCTTTCCTGTTGATTATTTGATTTGATTTCCCTAAAAAGTTAAAGTCATAAGAATAACAAAAGATATACTCACAGGCAGCCCCTTTATAATTTGAAATGTTCCCCCCTCCCAGAGTTTGGGATAAATAGACTTCTTCATTTACCACTGACACATGTGTGAGGAACAGCCCATAACGTGATTGAACTCCATTGATTTTTCATAAAAGTTTAATAAGATGATACAGGTCAAAAGCTTTGCAAAATTTGCAATAAATTTTGGTGGCTATTTGAACCCGACTTTTCTGGGAAAGCTGATATAGTAGCAGTAGTAGTAACACTAGTACTCTGAAATGTTTGATCCTTGCTTTAAAAAGTCCATTACACTGACATGGTTTCTCATCAAATAAAATTCTTCGGTATTGAGATTTCATCCACTGGATAATAGATTCTTTTATCCAATCATCTATATTATAAAGGCATTTTCCTCAGAGTTCTGCCCTAAGACATCACACCAAAGCAGATGGCCCCAGTGGTATTTTTGTTTACAATGTTTATTTGTTCTTTATTAAAGTTATGCCTTCTCCTTCCTGTAGGAGCTAAAATAATGAGGAGACTTTCTTCTTTTTGTATTCAGAACAATCACCCAGTGCAGCTAAGGAATAGCAACTACTTCAAAGTACTCAAGAAATCTAATGGCTAAATGGATAGTTAAATCTTCAGACTTAGGATGTCATATCTTGGAGGCTGTTCAGCAAAAACGGTTCTGATCGGTATCTTCTGTTGGATAGTTGAATTATTATTATTTTAGGTTTCTGCTGGTTTATTTGAAATTGAAAGAAATCTAATCTTTAATGAAATTTATTTAACATTTATAAAACATCCATTATCAATGAACACCCTGGAAGGACTCTGCAAAGCTTATGGATGCATTAATTTCCTAATTGGTGAGGTTCCTTGTTTGTTCTGCTTTTAGTTTCAGTACCTGCACTTAACATATATGGAAAATGTTGGGCTGTACAATTTAATCTCTTTTACCCATGAAAAGTTTATTTTATGACAGCGGTGTCAAACTCAATGCCCGGGGTCCAGATCCGACCCGCAGGGCGGTTAGATCTGGCCCTCGGGGCAGCCCTGGAAAGGACTGGCCTGTGGTGTCTCTGCTAGCTAAAATGGAAGCCATCGCAGCTGAAAATGGAGCATGCGAGGGCCACAGTCAGTCCTCCTGAGCTCTTTTTTCTGTGGCAGAGGGTTGCAGGAGGGTGTTGCAGCCAAAAATGGAGCTTGGGAGCCCGTTTTCACTGGCAGAGCACTTGGGCCACCACAGGCACACCAACATGAGTGACGTCAAGCTAGCCATGCCCCCTGCCCCCCCCCCCGAGGTCAAACACATCCCTGATGCGGCCCTCAATGAAGTCAAGTTTGATACTCTTGTTTTATGAGCTATATAGTATGTTAAAAAATAGCTGATAAATCTGCCGTTTGTCTTTGGTCAATTGGGTTATTAGTACTTTAGATTTAATTATAATGTAGGCAATTACAGGTAGTCTTTGACTTACGACCATAATTGAGCCCAAATTTTTTGTTTTTAAGTGAAATGATTGTTAAGTGAGTTTTGGCCCATTTTATGACCCCTTGCCATAGTTGGTAAGTGAATCACTGCAGTGGATAAGTTCGTAACACAGTTAAATGAATCTGGCTTTCCCATTGATTTTGCTTGTCAAAAAGGTTTGTTTGTTGCAAAAAGGTTGGGACACTGCAATGATCATGAGCTATAGTGGTGCAGTGTTTAGAATACAGCACTGCAGGCTACTTCTACTGACTGCCGGCTGCCTGCAATTTGGCAGTGTGAATCGCACAAGCTCAAGGTTGACTCAGCCTTCCATTCTTCAGAGGTCAATAAAATGAGGACCCAGAATGTTGGGGGTCAATATGCTGACCCGGTAAACCACTTAGAGAGGGCTGTAAAAAACTGTGAAGCGGTATGTAAGTCTAAGTGCTATTGCAATAAGTATGAACCAATTGCCAAGCATCTGAATTTTGATCACATGATCATGGGGCTGCTACAAGGATAGTAACTGTGAAAAATGGTCATAAGTCACTTTTTTCAGTGCCGTTGTAACTTCAAACGGCCACTAAATGAACTGTTGTAAGTCGAGGACTACCTGTAAGATATCTTTATAGAGCTTTTAAAGGATAATTTTTTTTATACCGGTAGTTTATTTGGATGCATTTGCTTGGGTATTTCATTCTGATGCCACCACCATCTCTGCCATTCTACGCTTGTTAAAGGCTTTGGAGAAAACATTTGAGGCTTCAATAAGACAGCAAAGACAGTTTACAAAATTGAATTAGACATTTACATGGATTCTGGAATAATGAACTTCAGTGTTCCTTTTTCTGTAAATTGTAGATGATTACTTTAGAGAATATGAAATTAATTTCTTTTGACTTAAAACGTCAGAAAAATCTATTTGGGTTATAATGGAAATCTTGAGATTGCTGGATACAATCTCTTATCCTGGAAATACAATTTAGAAACTGGAAAATTAAGTTATTGGTTTGGAATGTCCTAACAGTGTATATAGGTAGTCCTCTATCTACAACCATTTTTTAGTTACAATGGCACTAATAAAGTGACTTATGACCATTGTTCACACTTATCGACTGGTGCAGCATCTATCTTCCTGGTCATGTGATCAAAATTCGGATGCTTGGAAACCGGCTTATATTTATGGCGTTTGCAGTGTCCTGGATCATGTGATTGCCTTTTGCGAACTTCTGACAAACAAACTTAATGGGTAAGCTAAATTCATTTTACAACTATGTTACTAACAACTGCAGTGATTCAATTAACAACTATGACAAAAAAGGGGGCAAAACATACTTAATAACTGTCTCATTTAGCAATGGAAATTTTGGGTTCACTTGTGGTCATATGATGAGGACTAACTGTATTTTGGGCTGAGATCTTCAGGACTTTTGGTATGGCATATACTGGTCACTGCTGGATAAGGATGTATTGGGTGAAATCCAGCAGGTTCTGACAGGTTCTGGAGAACCGTTAGCAGAAATTTTGAGTAGTTTGGAGAACTGGCAAATACCACCTCTGGCTGACCACAGAGTGGGGTGGGAATGGAGATCTTGCAGTATCCTTCCCCTGCCATGCCCACCAAACCACGCCCACCAAGCCACACCATGTCCACCAAGCCACGCCCACAGAACCGGTAGTAAAAAAAATTGGATTTCACCACTGGGATGTATGTACTACAGTTTTGTTATTGTCATCTGGAATTGATGAAGGACATCAAGACCATGCATAGGGAAAAATGAAAAAAAAGAATAACAACTTTTTTTGGGGTACAGATACCAAAGCAAGAATTGTTTCTATTAGCAAGAATGGTTTCCAAGTAGAAATAAAGTTAGAATTTTTTTTTCTAAAGCAGTGTTTCTTAAAAGTATGGTCCTAGGATGGCTGAGGTCAAAAGTAAAAAAAAAAACAATAATAAAATCCTATCAAGCAATAAGGGCAGCAAATGTGTCAGTTTTAATTTCCAGTATGATAAATATTGATAAAACACATTTGGGGTCCTCCATAATTTTAAAAAGTGGGAAGGGGTCTTGAAAGAGAAAAGTTTAACGAACACTATTTTAAAGCAGGTTGTTGGAATGGGTAAGGAGGAAGATTCAGACTCTAAACAGGTATTTAGTATTCAAATACTAAAAAGTATTTGAATTGGTCCTTAGACTTTGTGAGCAGTATGTTGTGCTAACTCTCAACTTCCTGAATGGGTTGCCAAACAAGTACAGCTGGAGATAGTAGGAACTTTTGGCTTACTGATAACGGCGATGCTGGCGTGATGTCCCTTTCCAACATCTATCCGGAAGGCATGTCTTTGCTGAAACCTGTGTGCTGCTGAAAACAACCCACAAACAAGCAGAGGATGCTAACACCAGCAGGAAGGAAGGTTAAGAACAGACAAAAAGGAAACAATTTCACTGGGAAACTCCAATTATGTTTGCAAACTTGGATTATGTTTTGCAAGAAGAATAAGGAGGAGAAGGAAGGAGGAGGAATAGCCTTGAAACATCTCATGAATTAAGCTTTACAGATATGGCTTACAGCACAACTATGACAGCCTTTTCCAAACTGGGTGCCTTCTAGATGCAACTCCCACAATTACCAAGTCAAGCTAAAACTTGGCTGAAAAGATTATGGGACAACACAGAGGGAGAGGATATCCAGCTTCAGTTTGCTGTTTGGTTGGTATGACTGTGTCTTTCACAATGAATTTGTCTTTAAGCAATGCCTCTGACTAAATAACTTTCTTAGCAGCTATTTGAATATGTATGTATGTATGTATGTATGTATGTATGTATGTATGTATGTATGTATGTATGTATGTATGTATGTATG
>JANHFT010000809.1:321091-337686 GCA_032467955.1 Pseudoxenodon macrops | reverse complement strand
ATGCAGGGTGTGTGCGCGGAGGCTCAGGGAGGGTGAAACACTGGCCTACTGGACATTCAAGAGGGCCTTTGGAGCCTGGGGAGGCCATTTTCACCCTTCCAGAGGCTCAAGGAAAGCCTCCGGAGCCCAGGGAGGGCAAAAACGCTCCCACCACCATACTGCAGGAGGCCGACTAGGCCACGCCCACCATGGCCACCCCAATCAGCAACTGGGCAGAGAACCGCTTGCTAAAATGTTTGAAGCCTACCCCTGCATAGAAGAGCTCAAGAATAGTTCTTAGGAGCTAGGAATTTGGAGAAGACAGCAAGGGAATCCTCTGTGCAAATATAGTGTGATCTCAGTCTCATTTGTAATCCAGAGTTTACTTGGACCTACAATGGAGGAATGGATTTTGAAGATGGTGGAATTGGTAGAAATGGGAACGTTGATTTGTTCAATCAGGGATAAAAGACTGGAACACTTTAATGGACTTTCTGCTGAAAGTGGAAAAGAAATGAAATGGTGATTTTTGGATTTGTTGATTAAAAGGGTTTAATATGTGTACAACATGATATATTAATAGAGGGGAAGGAGGAATATTAAATTGGTTTGTAGCTACGGTAAAGAAGTTTAGAAGTAACTATTTCATTTTTTTCTTCTTTGTACTACCTCTCACATTTTTTCTTAATGATCCTTTGTATATATTTTTATATTGATATTTTATTCATGTAAAAATCTTCTGTAAAAATTAGATATGCAACCAGAATTTGTTTGGTATAACTGAAGAGGTGACAATTATGAAAGGTGAGCTGCATAATCCACAGACACAATATTTATCTCCAATAGAGGCAGAAGTGGGCTTTACATACTATAACAACCGTTTTACCCAGCACCGGAAATGTGAGCATGCACATGTATGCGGCATCACAACACATGGCAATTTGCTCACTAGTGCCCTCCGCACATGCATGCGGCATCACAAAACACAGCGATAGAGGATGGGATTACGCCCGGGCAGGTTGGCAGGCCCACCCACAGGTCACTACTACTGGTTTGTCCGAACTGGTCTGAACTGGCTGAATCCCACCTCTGGATAGAAGAGAATATTTGTAATTCAGGGTTGCAATGAGGAGTCCTTGGTTCTCTCTGAGCTTGGTTGTTTTCTTGCAGATGTTTCATTATGCAAACTAGGTAACATCATCAGTGCTTGTAGGGAGCTCCCCATTCCTTAATTGTTGTTGGTCTTCATATGCATCTGAGTTCTTCCCAAGAACCTAGGATGTTGTAATGTATCTACATTATTATTATGCTTCATTGCACAGTCAGCCAGAGGTTTAAATTGGATTTGGCATGTTTATTCACTTAATGAGTCCTTCTTAATAAGTGGGATAGGCAGCTGTTAGATATCATCATAGGATGTTAGTTGTTTCAAGCAAAGCTACCCTTTGAATTTGACTGATGGGAATGATTGTGATTTTGTCAGTGTCAATGGTGTTCTACTGGTGCTTCAGATGGTTTGAAATTGCACCCTAATAAAATACCTATTACTATTGATACTAAATTTTCTTTCTTTTGCTACAGTTGTTCTAGTTCTATTATTACCCTGTTTAACATTGGATGAGGAGGAATATGTAGCTCTCCCTATGCTGATACAATTCCATGGTTTCTAATTACTATCAAGTTGGATTGTTGCAAACTATTTTCTCCCCAAGAATTAATTTTTGGGTAGCATTTATAAGTCCTTATTGCCCCAAAAGGTCTAAGCAGTAATGATTCATTGTCTCTGTTCTAGTGTCTACTGGCAGGGGCTTGGTTACCAGATGGAAGGCTCCTAGCTCAATCAATTAAAATATGGCATTAAAAGCTATTACATCTTTCTTCCTTCAATGAATTTATTTTCTTATTTCATAGAAAGAGAGAAAATTTTAGGGGCAGTGGAATCAACACAAGCAAGTTATAACTTCTGGACTTTAAGGGTCTATAAGTAAGTTAGTATCCTTGCACATAAAATATCCTACTGGAAGCAGTCAATGTTATAAGGTTGATCAATATCAATCAATCAAAATTTATTTATGGTTCAAGAACAAACATGTTGATCAGTGTGAGGAAACCAGGTTAAGTTAGAACTACTTGAGTCATATGCATCCAATACTTTCAATACTCAGCTCCTCTCCTGGTTTTGGTCAAATGTGCTTTGCTGCCAAGAATCAAAAGACAAGGGAATAAGAACTTACCTTCCGATCTAAAATGTCTAATTGATGACTGGCATTGCTTGATTGATCAAAGCTTGCAACGGTCTGATACAAAGGCACCAGGAGGATATTGCCAGGAATCAAATCAGCAACACGTTTCTCCTTCTGAGAACTCTAATCCAGCTTCTCCTTCTTCAACTGCTTTATAATAAATCAGCCCCAGAGCATTGGTCTCCTTACTGAAATTTGTTGCTACTCTGTCCAGCAGTAGTGATCTCAGATCTCTGTCTCAGGACTTTTGTCAGTTCTGACAACTTTTTAATTAAAAATGTTAGGGACTTACCTTCAGGCTATCTGCATACCATATTATTGGCAGAGTTCACTGGGACTTTTGCAATATATAATATCATGCAATATATAATATCACCTAAAGCTTTGGAGAGAATGTTTGATCATGTATCTTGCATCCATGTGTTTTCTACTCTTGAATATCACTTCTCGGCCTTTTGGCTAAGATCAAGTGTAGTGTAAATAGCAATAGTTATCAATGTTTTAGTGATATCAGAAAAACAATTTTAAAGTAATCAGAATGGCCATATCAATATTTATTGAAATTCTGGAAATAAAAATCCATTAGTGTTGAGAAAATTCCTGGCAAGGACTGACATGAGACAACATGAACTTCACAGATACATTCAGAGAACAAGTAACTAACTGCACAGTTTAAAGAGTTGCATGGATTCAAATGCCAGGTAGCTGCAGAACATAATGGTAATACAAATATTCAGACACTACAGTTGTCTGATTACAAACACTGAAACAACAATAAGAAACCAGCCAAAGCCAAAACCTTTGCATTTTAAGTCTGCTTTTACTAATATATAATCAATAAAGCAATTGTAAGTTAACTGTCTTGTTACAAAGTGGTTAACAATTAACATTTATTTCGCAAACTTGGGCAATCAGATGAATTCCTGGAATCTCAGATGTTGGCTAATGTGTGTGATAATTGTATGTGACTTTGTCCAATAATCATTTTTGGCTCTTAATATCCACATGAATGATCTGATTGGGTCTACTGAAAATTGTGCTCTGTGAGTGGTTCTCAGCTTTAAAATGAAATCTGCCATGGTGTTTCAACAAAAAAGTTAAGGATTTTACAAGACACCCATGTGAAAAGTCTGAATTAAATAATTTTCCAATTAGCCTTAAATACCACAGATGATTATTTGAATTTTTAAAGCAATCTTCTTGTTTTTATAGGAAATATAAAGTGAACTATCAACATAGGTTCCCTAAGATAGAGCTATTAGTAGTTGCCACTGGAGAATCATGGGAGAATTCCAGAGTATTGGGCTTCATCAAATTTCTCAGCTTCACATCCCCACTATAATGGCATGTACAAGAATTCTAGACTCGTTCTAGAGAAATTAGCAAATAATTGTCAATACTACTTCAACCATATTAACATATGCAGGGCATCGAAAATGGAGCTATTTAAAACATTCAATAAGGTGAACGCATTTGACTTTTGGTACAAAGTTTAAATAAAGTTTATTTAATATACTGTGGACCTAGATACTGAAAGGTATGTTGTATGCAGACAATAGCTTGGCTTACTTTGTGAAACTTCTGACTTGCCTTTCTCTTTTAATAGTAGATTCTCAATTTTATCATGAAGCCCCTTTCACCATATTATAAGTTTCTAATTTTGTATGAATATACAGAAGTCCAACTCATTCACATCTGTAAAGTGAACTGAATGAGCTGGGACTTACCATAACTATTAGGATGCTACTTTGATTTCTACTTCTATTGATGTTGACTCCCAGTACGACTGAATTATCCATGTTATTTAACAGCAGTTAATTGCAGAAATAAGATAGGAGTAACTATTTGTAGTCAAAGAAATATCCTTTTATATAAGCAAAGATGGTTTATCCTTTGTCTCTTCTGCCCCCTCTCCATTAAAAGTCTGGCATTTAAAAACAACCAAATTCACATGGTGATAAAGTAGTCTAATGCTAATACTACAGACATAAGTGTTGTCTTTGGTATACAATGTCCACTGCTTAAAAAAATGTCCAGATAAGAGTGCACCTCTCTCTGTTCACATAAAACAAAGAGAAGTGCTAATCACAAAATTTACAATAGATTTTAAATAAACAACATTTAGGATTATGAAAATGTATAAACATTTAATCAAAAACCTGATTTTAAACTGAAAAGTCCCTTGAATGTCCCTGAACTATGAACTATGAGTTGAAGACATGCTGTAATAAACATATATATTTGGTTTCTTTATTCTGCCTATATTTTTATATAAAGATGAAACTGAGGAACAATAAATTAGCATCACAATTGTCTACAATGAAAATGGTGTTATACAATATAAATAAACTATTTAAAAGCCAGCAATCTTCATGAAAACAAATGGACAAATAAACAAGGCTTGTGGATTAGAAGTTTGATACAATTTATACAAATGATTGTACAGTCAATAACCCAAACAGAAAAATAAAGTAATTAACACATACATGAGATTCTCCTTTTGATTTTAGTGTCTCACGACATACAGTAATTAAGTACTGGTAAAGCTAGTTACCAATCTAGAAAGCAACATTAAGGAAACCATGGTTTTGCAATATTATCATGGGTTTTCCCCCTCCCCCCAGGACCTCACAAATGTAAACACAATAAACTTTATTTTCTTCAAAACTGTAAAGTATTAATACTTCCACCCTAAACATATTTGATCCACATTTGTACAGTTACCGTTCAAAATTCTGAAATAAGGCAAAGCTTTCATTACGGTGGCAAATTTCATAATACTGATAACTTCATTTTGGATAGAATTATTTGTCCTTCTCTGATATTTGTTCTGCAGCGGACTTTGGCTTTACATAGATTTGGCAGTATCACTCTTCATTTAGCACACCAAGGATTTTTTGCTTTAATTCTTGTTTCTAAAATGTGTTTTTTGATCCAAAGGATACACTAAAGGGATGCAGATTTTTCAAACTATCACTAATAAGAACCAACTGCTGGGTTTCATCAATTGATCTAGTTGTATCAATAGGGCTAACTTGTCACTTTCAAAAATATTTGACCCCAAAGTAAGATAAAGCTGAAGAACTTTTTTCTGAATGGATAAGGTGAAACAGACAAGATAATATTGTGGAGATTCTCAGTCATCCAGGTCATAGTTGTTTCAAAGATGTGGTTTTTTCCTCAAAAGGCAACTGGGCTGTTTTTTTTTCCTTGAGGAAGAAGAAAACATTTTGGATGAGAAGCAAAACATTTTCTTCTTCTTTCTCAAGGAAAACACAGTCTAGTTGCCTTTCAAAGAAACAAGACCCTTTGAGGACAAGAGAATATTACTTGGTGTATTGTTCTTCCTTGTATAAGGGAAGTTCCGGACCTTTCAAAAATACATCAATAACGTGAGATTAAAAAGGAGACATAGAGATCTGGACAGACAATCAAAGCAGAATGAAGTAATGAGTTTATAGTGAGGTCATAAATGGATAGCTGTTAGGACCAAATTCTGACAAAAGCATGTTAAAACCAAACATTGGTTGGGCCAGCTCAGAAGCCCATGACTAGCTTCTGCACCTAGCATCCTTAATCAATTTGTCTCAGAAGGTTCTGCATATTTTAAATTTCTCACAATATCTCCTATTCCTCCCACAAAACTTCACTGAAATTTAATATTGTGCCCCTTCCATTGCCTTGAGTTAAGTTTTGAGCTAAAATAAGAGTCCCAGAAAAATTATCTGAAGATGACGAAACTACCTTAAATCTGAAAGTGCCTTTATCTGACATTCATTCCCCCCTGTCCCCCCACAGCTGATTGTATTAGTTAGACAGTGAATTCAGTCTACTGTCTAGTATGGACATCTAGTTACCTTTAATTCTTTGCACTGTAGGCCAAGTGGTAAAACCAGGATGCTAGGCCTATAATAGTAATTGCGTCTGACCTGAAGACTCCAAAGTTATGCTATCCTACTCTTGAACTGCATGTGCAGATGGTTCATGAAGAAGCCCCAACTGAAAGATATGTGGGAAAAGAAATAAATCACAGTGAAGGCAGACAGTGGGGTATTGATTGAATTAATTAATCTGAATTCTCTCCGAATCCAGACTGGAGTTCAAGTGTGACAAGTAAAGAGATGCTATTGCTTGATGTTTTATTTTAGGCTGAGGTTAAATAGTAGCCACAAGCTGATCTGGCACTAAAAGCTTTGAGAAGTGATTCCAGTAATGTTTAATTTGAGCCTGGAATTAAAGTCCACCATTAATTGCTTTGGGGCAGTTTTCTTTCAAAATTTGGCCTGTGGTAGAGGAGAGATACTGCCTGGCTGAACAACATGAACCCAATGACAAAAGTAACCATAGAAAACATTAAGAATGTCACGCTACTGTTTATGAATAAAATTATTTTCTCATCATCATCATCATCATCATCATTTTTTCTCATGTTTGTTATCTGCAGGTCGGACTCACAGACAGACGAAAATCCAGGCTGTATTTATTTGCTTGCTCGTGACACTATTCTGTATGCGTGTGCACATGTGAGTGCGTGGATCACTCCAGATTTTTTTAAATATAATGTAGATATACAGATTCCTTTTGAAAGGAGAAAGAAGAATTCAGTCTTTGGAAAGACGACACAGGGAAACTGCAGTGTTGCGTCCTTTAGAGGTGTTTTCAGTCCTGCTAACCAGTGAAGGGTTGTAGAACATGCAGATCCCTTTGATCTGTTAGCGGAATAACACAGATAAAACTTGCTCCTAAATTTATTCATAGTGGTAAATGGCAAAGTTTTTTTTAATGTATAAGCATTGTTCTTTCCTTTCCATTTTTTATTTTTGCCTTTATTGATATTGATGTTGGTAGCCTTTCCGCTTGTAAATCTCCTTTTATTCAAGTGAGTAAAGTCCTATACAAGTTCCTTCGGGGAGACTGTGTAGCATTTCATTCACAGTTGGCAATGCAAATACCCTGATACATCACTTATTTACTATTAGTATTTGATTATTATAACATTACTTTTTTTTAATTTTTGCGAAGTTTCTTTAAACCAAGTCATTTCAACTGGTGTCACTCGGAGAACTTTTAGAGTATTTTTTTTCCTTTTCTTTTCAGAAAAGCAGAAGCTGTATCAAAGGCCGTAATTTATGCTCTCTTTGCATGCAGCATTTCAATGAGAAGGTTATTACATGGCACATCCCCGTTTAGGTGTTTGTAGTAAAGGTACTCTTCAGCCTGCATGCTGATCGCCCGGATTTCTGGGAGCCGCAGGAGAAGCTGCCCAAATTTGTCTGTCTGCTGTGGATAGTTGCACAGGGTATAGTCCAGCAAAGCAGCATTCACTTGCTCTTGCACACCTTCTACCAGCTGGAAGTTCTCTAGGTTTTTGACATCTGAATAATAAAAAAAATAAAAATTAAAAAAAGATTATGATCATGACATAATTGTGGTGTTTATACAGGTAGTCCTTGACTTACAACAGTTCATTTAGTGACCACTGAAAATAGTTACCTATGATCATTTTTCACAGTTATGGCCATTGCAGCATCCCCATGGTCACGTGATCAAAATTCAGGTGCTTGGCAACTGACTCACATTTATGATGGTTGCAGGGTCCCAGAGTCATGTGATCACCTTTTGCGATCTTCAGACAAGGAAAGTTAATGGGGAAGCCAGATTCGCTTAACAACAGGGTTACTAACTTAACAACTGCGGTGATTCACCTAACAACTGTGGCAAGAAAGGTCATAAAATGGGTCAACATTCACTTAACAAATGTTTAACTTAACAAATGTTAGGTTCAGTTGCAGTTGTAAGTTGAAGACTACATGTACTTAATTATTAAAATGGTATTTCAGCAATATGTTTTCCTCAGCATAAACAAATGGTTTTCATGCTCCTGAATATTAGTTGAATCTCTCTGCCAAGTTTCTTAAAGACAAAAACAAAAAACAAAAAAAAACCTAAAACAAAAAAACCCACCACAGTCTAACTTTAGAATGTCATGCTGAAATTCTGCATAAAACTTATATCATTGAGATATCAATGGATTTTGTACAAGGTCACCTCTTTCTTTTCCATGTATCTTGTGGAGAAAAAGGTTGAAGAATCCCTCACATTCAGAATTGTAATATATAGTCGGCAAATGAGTCCCCTGAGAAGAAGGCGTACCTTTAACCCGATATATTACACAATTCATATAATTCTGTATTAATTCTTCTGATCCAAGGTGAAATCTCTGTCCAGGGCATGCTGTAGTTAATTCTAATAAAAAATGACAGGCTTCTTGTTTCTTTTTTGACATTTTTCTAAATTATTCTGAAAGACTTTGACTTGTCCATCCTGATGCTAATGAGCCATCTGGAACGTTCCAGGGACTGCCAAAATAACCTGCCTGACCCACAAATGTGTGTGCATGTGTCTGTTTCTGGATTCCACAAATATTGCCCTTTAGACAAACTGAGAAGAGCTTTTAATGTTTTTTTTTTAATGATGAGGATCTTCTTCCTATTGGATGGTTTTAAAAACGTTAAACTCAGGGTGAAAAATAGTTTGCAAATCGCAAAGGTGCTTTTTTCAAGAGGCAACTGGACTTTCTGGTTTATCTTTGAAAACGTTTTGCTTCTCATCTAAGAAGCTTCTTCAGCTCAGAGCTGAGCTGAAGTGATGAGAAGTGAAACAGCTTCAAAGAAAAACCAGAAAGTCCAGTTGCCTCTTGAAGAAAGCACCTTTGGGACAACCATGCCCTGGATGACTGAGAATTTCTATAGACATAGCTTGCAAATATTTTCATTTATCATATTTATTCCTCTATCAACTGCTCTAAATTCACTATCAGCTACTCTAAATTCCTGGTACAATGTGATGCCCACATCACACATGTGATTTCCCTTATGACTCTTCTAGACTGTCTTCAGTCTAAGATTTCTTAGACCATATAATAACCTGAAATACAATTTTGGAATTCACTCAGGCATAATCTTTGTCTAATACAAGTTATGCTGGCCAGTCTTATGTACAAGTGGATTCGCTACATGTTTAATTTCTTTGGGACACAAATCTATGGCACTATTCAAGTGCACCTCTTTCAGTTTTCCTTTTAGACTCAATACTGTCTCCTTTACTGTCTCTGGCCATGAAATAACAGGTAAATTCATCCTTTAATAACATTTCATTAAAGGTAAAAGCAAGAGTTAATTTGATGTAGTGGTTTATGCACCAGGCTAGAAACCAGGAGATTGTGAGTTCTAGCTCTGTCTTATACATGGAAGTCAGCTAGGTAATTTTGGTCCAGTCACTCTTTCTCAGCCCTAGAATGGAGGCAATGACAAACCACTTTTTGAAAATGTTAAGAAATCTACAAGGATTAGACAGTGCTAACTTGAATGCATAAAATAAAAAAGATGTATAGTATACAATTGAAAGATTTTAATGCATCTGCAGGATTGTACAGGTCCATGTAAAAATATACACAGTATATATTTCTTGACAGTGTGCTAAAGAAAGTCACTTTGGACAAATCTCCCTATTTGGGTGTTGAGATTACCCAAAAGGAAATCAAATATTTCCCCATTGCATGTGAATTCTTGTGAATGTACCCCAGTTTCTTCCATTTGAATCAATAAAACCATATTTCTTTTATTATGTGGCTGATTGTACTATATGATGCATTCATAAATTTGACAGCCATTCTCTATATGTGCTTCAGCCCACAGCAAAATCCTTCAAAACAATGAAATGTGCTTGTATAAAGATGGCACTGGACATATGACAGATGTTTAACATCTGGAAGGGTCCTTCATTTGTAAAGTATTCCCGGCCTTGAAGGTCATGTTACTAGACTTTAGGCAAAACACGTTTGTTCTGTAGCAATTGGTAATAAAGACAATTCTTAAGAAAAAAAGTAATTGCTTATCCTAGAATTTATTGATAATTTTGCACTGAAAATATGCAACTTTTCTTTTTCTAAAAATAACTTCTGTTTTTATTTTATTTTAACAAAAGCATTGTAATGAAAAAAAAAATTTGGTAAGACTAACTGAAAGGAAATATTAAATAAATGGTGTTTCTAAAAGAACATTTGGTGGCTCTTACCCAGATGACATTTAACCCAAATCTCATTATAAAATGAGTTATTAAACTACTTGACTACCCTCACCCCTCTACAATGCCTTAAATTGTTGATTAACTGATCTTAATTAAATTGGGTGATTAAATGATAAAGGTATATTTGGATACACACACACACACACACACACAAAAACACCCCTTGTTTAATTGAGGCTTTAAAACAGGGTGTCAGGGGGTGTCAAACTTGTGGCTTGAGGGCAGGATGTGTCCTGCGCTGGCCACGCCCAACCCCAGTTTAGCGAAGGGAAAAAAATGTCACGATATATAACGTGACAACAACGAGATGCCGCGGGTTTGACACCCCTGCTTTAAAATGTTTTTTAGGTACACTTACTGCTGCAAAGAGCTTTGATTTATTTACAGAAAATGATTCACTTTCTGGAAGAAAAAGGCCTCTGTGAAAACATAATGGCAGTCTTGGGGAAATACAATGCATTGCCAGTAGGACTCTTTTGGTGTCATCACTGCCAGGAAATCAAATCTGTTACTTTAACAAAGTAATCTTTGGAATTTAACGCTCTATTTTTTCCCAGTGTCCAAGTTCTTGGTAAACGGAGGCAGAGAACTGAGAATTCATGAGTTATGCATAATCTAAGAAATCAGCATTTTCAAGTTCTGAAAGGCTTGTGCCAAAAAGGGCTTTCTTGCTGTATTGCTCTTTCAATTCAAAGTACAAGAAAGGGAAAAATAGTATCAACCTCTTATCTCTTCTACTTTATTCACTCAGGGACTAATTACCAATTTTTTAAATATGAAACAGTCTTACTGAATGTTCACAGTGGGACACATCTCTTTTCCCATCCTTACAAGAGAGTAAACCCTGAAGTCCTGTACAATATATTGTATTTTTGCAAGCTCTTGCAATAGTATTTTTGTCAAACACAGAATATATCCTTTCTATAATTTACTTCTAAAGACCAGTTTTTTTAAAAAGAAAAATTAAAATGCCATTCTCCGTTATGCAGTCACTCTAAAAGTCTGCCAGCAACTTGTTAAAATTCCTGTTTCTGACAGTTTATCCCTTCATCACAAAATAAAGATGCGTAGTTCAAAGTCTGCATATTAAATATGAACAGAAAAGAGTGTGATCTCATTTCCCCCCCAGTAAAAACACAATGGGTCTTAGCCTTCAGAGAAGAAAAATATTTAGGTTTCACCGAAGCTTTCTTTCCTCATATTTGAAGTGCTGAAATTCAGTGCAGAATTAATTGATAGAAAACTCATGTAGTTTGCAAATTCTGAAAAGGGAAATTAAAAGTGAATGACAAGTTATATTTTTTTTAAGTGGCTGCTGTGCAAAAGTTGGGTACGTACCGTAGTTTCCAAAGAAAAATAACTATATTTACTGCAGAACGTAAGACACCTGACTGCTATTCTCAAGGAATTTAAGATTCTCCATATTCAGTTATGTTGGTTTACAGTTGAAATGCTAGTGGCCTCTAAGCACTTGATGTCTTGTTTTATATCATTATTTAGAAGACTGGCACTATCTTCTTAAAAGATTGACATAACTTAAAAAAGATAAAATAAAAGCACAGTGGGAAGTACAGGAAAAAATATCTATTAATAAAGTGCAACACTAAAACAAGCATTAGAAAAAAACCTGAGGAAAAAAGTTTCACATTTCCTCCTAAACTATAATAAGGAGAAGACTTTTTTTCTGATTGAGGGGGGAGTTGGTTGCTTACTCTGGGCCCTGCCAAAAGAAAGTAGAAGTGATCATTATACAACATGAACCTACACTGAAGTTTGGTATAGTGGCTAAGATGCAATCTAAAAACTAGGAGACTGTGAGTTCTAGTTTCACCTTAGACACAAAGATAGACTGACCTTGGGCCAGTCACGTTCTTTCAGCCCATAGGAAGGAGGCCATAGCAAATCACTTCTGGAAAATCTTGCCAAGAAAAGTGCAGGAATTAGATCAGGCAGTCAAAGCAGGCCTCTTTTTGGGGTAAAGACACCTCTGTTTTATCAACCAAATTGATAAAAACACTCCACCGTAGATATTACATGGCCAAAATATAACCAAATATTTCAGACGAAGATCTTCAGGAAAGACCTATAACGGATGTCCTGGTGTAATCTGGTCTTTCCCCTGACAGCAAATGCACCACCCAGAGCACAAAAACAAAACAAAAAACACCCCCCCCAAATAATTCATGTGCATTGATGCAGATTTAGAGAATATTTAAATATTCACACCATGATATTGTACTCAGGCAGCTTGCTGTCCAAATACAATTTTTGATGTGCAGCTTCAAGGGCCCCCACTAGCCCTCTTAAGCACCTTTAAAATTGGACTGTAAATGTAGGGCATTTGCTTCAAGTAGAGGTTTGGTCCTCTGGAAACTGGGACACACAATTCTCCTGTATGTTGCTGCTGTTCCTATGAGATAGTTCCCATATAGAGGAGAGGAAATTTGACACACATGAACAACTTTCATACATTTGTCTTTGGGATGTTTATACTTCAGATACAGGTACGGTAGCATTATGATGGGTATTGGGACTGCCATTGCTAAATATCACAGATATAATTTATGTGTTGCTTCTTATGGACTGTGTACTGCAGCCTAATAGTAATCTGTATTTTACGTCTTCCTCTCTGCTTTCTTGGTTAAGAAATAAAGGAGCTACTTTGATCAGTGTTCCCTGATTTCACAGTTTAGGACATACCGGTAATTAATTTTTGGGATAAGCAAAAACTTTTCCAGAATGCTATGTCTTCCACATGTTCATATTTTACAATTTTTTCCCCAACCGCTCATTTGTTTAATTAGAGATAGTAGTGAATTCACCTAACCAAATATCATATAGCAAATATTGTTAATACATGCTAATAATAAAACTCTCATAAATTGGAGTAGTTTACAAGTATTATAAAGCAAATAAATGCATAAACAAATGAACAAACAAATAAATAGTAATATGATCTGTGTGATGGTGTTGGCATGAGCAATAGACAATGAAGGTAATTGAAACAAATCAAAAGAGCATTTTGTTATTGCATTGAACATTTCTTCCTCCCCCCATTTCTTTTCCACTTCTAAAGATGTCTGTCAAATATCTGTAGGAGTTCCAAATTAACAGCTCCAAAGGATATATTCTAGTTCAGCAGTAGTCAAAGTTGATTTGGGGGCTTCTAAGAATCTTTCAGGAAGTCCACAAAGTCGAATAAATCAATAATTTCAAAATTATTCCATTTAATTTCTAATATTATAAATATTCATAGATATAACCTGCAATAAAAAGATTTTGGACTGTTGAATTCCTAAAACCCTTATGAGGTGCCTTCCCCTGGAGTCAATATTTCTAAAACATGCCTTTAAGCCAGTATTTAAACCCTATTTTTCTGTATGTTGGGTTGACTGTTGTACCATGCAAAGAATAAGAACCCAAATTCACCTTAAATTGTTGCTTAGCTATAGTTCCTAGTATTATTTGTCAAGGTTGCTGGGAGTAGCAATACAGCAATCCACATTCAGCAGATTTTTTCCCTTGAGTGGATATTAATCATTTCTCAAAATTCTGAGTAAGAGGAATGAAAACTCAATGGCAGACAATAACATTTCACAGACAACATAAGGTAGAAAGAGTGGAGCAATGGAAATGGTACATGACAGAATATCCAGAAAGCTATTAGTAGCTCTTCAGGAAAGGATCAATGAAAAAGACATGATTATGATGATACATTGTTCTAAGCCATTGATATGATGAGGGAAGTGCAGTCATCTTTTACGATATTCTTTATGAAAAGTGTAACATCAATGTAAATGTGTTATTTATATTTCAAGAGGAAAAAAGAATCAAACTCCCAGCACAACTTATAAATTATGCCAGTGGTTTTGAATCTGTGATCTGTGGAACCCTGTCATTAACAGGGGATCCGAGAAGGTTTGAAGAAATGTTATGATTTTAGTCTTGAGTTAAGTCAATTAGTCAGAATAGAGCTGGAAGGGACCTTGAAGGTCTTCTAGTGCAACCTCCTGCTGAAGCAGGAGACCCTATATTATTTCAGACAGCTGACTGTCTAGTCTTTTCTTTAAAAACCTCAGTGATGAAGCACCCAAAACGTCTGAGGGCAAACTGTCCCACTGGTTAATTATTTTCATTGTTAGGAAGTTTCTCTTTAATTCCAGATTGCTTCTCTCCTTGATTAATTCCCTCAAATACTGGAATACTGCTGTCATGTCACCCAGTCCTTCTTTCCTCTAGATTAGCCATACCCAATTCCTGCAACTGTTCTTCTTAGGTTTTGGGGGTCTGTGGTCACAAAAGGTATTTAAAGGGAGTCCATGGTAAAGAAAAGATTGAGAGCCACTGAATTACGCTAAGAAACAAGGATGATGATGGACTTTAACAGTTATTCAGAGTCAGTCACGAAGAGGAGCGAACACACAAGGTGAACAAGCTGGCCAAAGAAAGTACAGATACTTAATATGTTTATTACCTGCCTGAGCAAGCTTTGGACACTATCTCTTTATTGTGGCCATAAAATATTTTTGAAGTTCAATGACATGTTAAATAATACTTAAATTGTTTTTTGGAGTTTTTGCCTTTTTAAAGTGCTTTACAACAACTCATGAGTTTCCATTCAAGCAGAAATAATAGGCTGGATTCAATGATACTTTCTGTGAGGTGCAGAATAAGATGCTTACACAGTAAGGAAATGCTGGAATTATTGGGCTGAATCCTATTTAACTTCTCACTATTAAGGATAGTTAGAACCCCAATTTGTTACAGACCACTTCACAAGTCAAATAAAAGCACCCTTTACAACATTTTATGGCATCAAGCTGCAGGTGTATTATTTAAAATTATCTTTCATTTTTCTTTCCTTCTTTTTTATTCTTCTTTTTTTTTTAAAAAAACATGAAAAATGGTACTTTTTTACACAACGGATCAGCCATGCCACCTTTTCTTTGCTAAATTGGAAATGCTATGAACCAGGAAAATGTCTTTTGAGGTCAAAGGAAGAGAGTTTCTCTTTTGTTCACCCTTAGAACATGTTTCCCATAGCAGCATTTTGAACACGGACAGAGAGGATATAAAGGAGAGAAAATAAATGGGGAGGATTTCATTGTCCTTTCTCCCCAGAGTGTTAATGAAACTATTCCAATAGTTGGTAGGATTGGAAAATAGGACTGGAAACTATATTTGGGTTTTATTTTCCTCCTCCCTCATTATCCTGTCTTCCTTGTTTGACAAACCTCTTAGATCTGTCTGATAGCATTTGCCTTTTAAGCCAGGTGTCTCCAACCTTGGCAACTTTAAGACCTGTGGACTTCAACTCCCAGAATTCCTCAGGCAGTGCTTTAAACCCTGTTTTAAAACCCAGATTTAAAGGATAGATTGAAGTAATGAATAATATGCAAAAACTCTTTCTCCTACCCTGGCAGAATAGTGTTCCCTAAAGAAAACATGGAGCCTTTGCCCCTTTTGTCTTATAAAAGACCTACATGGCCAAATATGGCTAAGCCAATGTAGAATGAATCCCATTTCTACAATTGTTTACTTTTTCCAAAATTGACATCCTCTCACAACAGTTCCTGCATGCTTTGCTGTCTGAGAGCTTCCTCATATAAACAGGCGTCTTAAAAACAATCATTCTAGTTGCACTCCAGATCTATTTATTTTTATGAAATCCTCCATATATCATTTACTGCATTTGCATTCTATCCAGTTAATCCTGGAAATCTTAAGGATATTCTGAGGAAACCAGGTTGCAGGCTTTCTCTAGATTGCTTAGAACAGGGGATCCCAATCTTGGCAATTTTAAGACGCCTGGACTTCAACTCCCAGAATTTCTCAGACATCCAATCTGGCTGAGGAATTCTGGGAGTTGAAGTCCACACAACTTAACAGTTACAAGATTGGGGACCCCTGGTTTAGAGAACCCATTGAGGCTTGTCTGGATTTTACAACTGAACAGCAGTAAGAAAAAGGGGCAAGTCTTGGCGTATTCGGGTCTTTTCTCATGTAAGATTGAGAGTATTTTGCTGATGTTTCGACGAGGTCTCACTCGTCATCTTCAGGCTGATGCTTTCGGCTTCGTGCTTGTGCGAGCAAAGCATGATCGGAGCTGCAGTCTCTCTATAAATACTGGGGAGGTGTGGGGTGTTGGCTTTGTTGCTGTGAGCGAATTGGTTGGTTGTGTTGTTGCATCTTGATTGAAAACATCCGTAGTTGATGTTTGCAGATTAGTCTGCTGTTTCGTGACATCCTGTGTGGGTGTAGTCCTAGCTGTGTGCTGATTAGTCT